>JAQGBB010001833.1:0-12349 GCA_034691745.1 Prismatolaimus dolichurus | reverse complement strand
ATCTTCAACGCTGCAATGAAGCCCGAAAGCGAGAACGGATCGGCGCTCGGTCGTCCGCCGGTGCTCACGAAGTTCAACCATGGCGAGACGCTCGTCGTTTGCGTCCATATGGTTGATGACGAAGTGCTGATCAGCGGCGATCGGGCGACCATCGGCGGCGTCTTACCGGAGCTGAAAGACGTACTTCTCATCGGCACGGCGGGCGACGACGACGGCTACGTTCGCAAGCTGAGTCTGAGCACTCACTGCCCGGAGCTCGGCAACGGCGATGAGGTGCTTCGTCGTCTGATCGACGGCGAAGAATTCGTGCTCGAGAAGAGGATCGAAGCAGGAGAGTCGGTCGCGTACGTGCTCGTTCGGAAGAACTGACAGCGAGGAGGAAAGAACGGTTGCTGAACGTTGCTGGTGGGAGTAAGAAGCAGAACTGGCGATGCGTCTCGCTTCTTGCTTGACTGATTTTCTCTTTCTTTTCACAGTGTGCAAGGATTACTGTAGTCCGTACGTGTGGCATATTTTACTATTGCGTGTGCATGTGAGTCCGCCGTTTTCGTGTCCTAAATAGGTAGTAGATTTGATGCCGCACCGTATTGCTTTTGAACGTTCTCAAGATTGTAGTGTCAGGTTGGGCTCAAGAATGCTGCCAGATGTTCGTGCTGCTTGCTGCCATGAAGCAAATTTTCTTTTTCGTGTGTTTCTGGCATTTGGTCTTCCTTCTTTCTACCGTATAAGCTGCGTTGCGAATCTTGGGTTCGTTAGCTTAAATATCTGTGAAGTATAAGCACCATGCGGCAGAGAGACTTGCCCAATAGACCCTGAGAATTTTGTAGTCATGGACCTTCATCTCTATGCGACCTGCGCACCACTATCTAGCTAGGCGATAATTGAAAGAAATACGGTAATACGCTTGCTGAAGATTACCCAGTTTAAAACACTTCGATACATCTGCCCCAATGGCCCAGTTGGTAAGGCGTCGGTCTCGTAAACCGAAGATCGGTGGTTCAAATCCGCCTTGGGGCAAAATATCCTTTTTTTAATTTTTTTTAATTCGATTTTTGGTCTGCATACTAATGACGAGCTTGCAAGCACTACAAAACGGCTCTAGCTTGCAGACCACCATGTTAGCTCAAAGCTAAAACACACACACACTGTCATATATTTTAATCAACGGCACATCATGCGGATGCTTTTCAACATCGTCTATCCAAACAAAGACATTAACCTCCAGTCGTCATCATGTTTCCGGAGTCGCAAACGAATAGTAATGTAATAAACGCAAGTGCGCGCACCACCCGGCACAAGCAGCTGACATTCAAGCGAGGCAGCAGAATGAAATGAAGTAAAGGTCCGAAAACTGAGGCGAAAGGAAAGTTAGCTTTCAAGCCTAACTGTGCCGGCAGACATGTCAGAGCTGACCCTCAGATATACTCAAGAATCCTCAGCCGACGACAGCAGCAGCTGCGGACTGTCGGTGAAGCTTTGTCAACGCTACTTCGCCGAGGGGTCAACGATTCACGGGATGCGCTACGTGTGCACGTCGAACTCGTTCGTTCTTCGGAGGTACCAATGAGCTCTTCCATTCTTCTCCCTCGCTTCTCTTTCTCACAAAGGTTGATATGGTCGGTTGCATTCTCCGCCTGCTTCGTCGGCTTCTGCGTGAACGCGGCGGAGCGCTTCAAGCTATTCCTCTCGGATCCGATCAACGTAAACATCGAGATTAACTACAAGAAGGAGATGATCTTTCCGGCGGTTACAATCTGCAATCATAACATGTTTCGGTTCGTTAGCATGATAGCCGTAAGCTATCTAAAGCGTCCGGAAAAAGTCAACAGGAAACGTATATAGGCTATCGATAGCAATGGGAGAGTATGAACTTTTAACAATGGAACATTACGTAATGTCTAGCCACACGCCTTGCTTTTTCATGTAGAACAACGTATGCAGTCTAAACAAGGCGACTCCTGTTGACTTTTGACGGACCCTTTAGTATGGAAAGGGAGCTGAATTTCTGCATGTAGCATTACGAAAGCAGCAGAACTCGGCATCTACAAGTCGATTCAGGAGATTCTGAACCTCAAGATTGTGCCGAGTAGTAATCTCTCGTCGTTGAAGAACACGTCGTCGTCATACTACGAACTACTCGCGCATACAAAGCGGGATATGATTTTCAAGTGAGAACGAAAATTAGAACGAGAAAAGTGAAGTAGGCATCGTCGTCGACTCTTCTAGCTGCCAATTTGCTGGACAACGCTGCACCGAACTGGACTTCGACGAGGCTCGAACGGATTTTGGCATTTGCTATACGTTCCACGCGCATAATGACACTGTTGTCAAACATTCGGGTAAGTATAGAACATGTCACAAGAACGTGTCGAGGAAGAATTCTGGCGGTGTTTCAGGGTCGAGCTACGGTCTCGTTGTGACGATAAACGTCGAGCAGTACGAGTATATGGATGGACCAGAGACGACCGCTGGCGTAAAAGTACTCCTGCACGACAAGGATGAGGTGCCGCGCGTGGGTGACTTGGGTTTCAATGTTCCACCCGGGTTTCAAGCTCTCGTTCGAGTCCAACCAATAACGGTGCGCAGGAAGCGAGGCCTCAAAGCAACAGGATTACCGCAGTTCCTGCCCATCATCACACAGGTCCAGAACATACCGAGTCCAAAGTCAAACTGCTATACGAAAGACGATCATCAGGAGCTGGTTTTGTTCGGAAAGTATGACTATTCCGACATCGGCTGTCGCGCGGAATGCGAAGCAACGTTCCTGAGAAAAGAGTGCCGCTGTGAACCCATAGATGTTCCGTCTAGTTCGACGGGCTCGCCAAAGTGCACTCCCTATGATGAGCGCTTTTGCATACAAGCCGCGAAAGGTAACGGAAGGTTTTGGATACAAGTCAATCGGCGGACTGCCGAAGTGCATCCCGCATTTCAACAAAAAACACACATACGCACCATTGGCAAGTTATCATCTAGTATTGGCAAGTTGTTGGAACTCTGGAACACCTGGGTGAGGCATGGGATAGCAGTGGGAGTGGAGTGGGAGAAAATGGACGTGCAACCACTTAGCTATCCTTTTGTTGTGCTCGCTTCGCTCGCTTATGCAGGATGTAATAAAATTGAAAAGATGCAGAACGCTGTAATTTGTAGAACGTTTTCGATCCGTTCTCGTAAACGAAAGCTGTGCAAAATGCCTCCCAACTTGCATCACCACCTCCTACATCCCATCAATTTCCTATGCGTCGATCTCGCAAACGAACGCCGAGAAGATTCTCGTTCACGACCAGAAGAAGGTCGACATCATCAGGGAGCGGCTCCTCGCTGCAAAAGAGAATCAGTCTCGACTCGACGCCCAGCATTCGCACCGTGATACACGTCGAATCGCGAAATTGCTCGACGGAATGCGATCGATGGTCGAGCAAGAATTCTACCCAGACGAGAAAATCCTCCGGAACCTCTCCCTGCATCTCGAGCCGGACTGTCTCGCCGGCATCGTCGCGACAGCCCACGAACGACGCCGCGTTGTCACCGACGCGATGGACAACATGAAAGCCATTGTTCCGGAGTTCACCGGCTACACGACGGGCCTCCTCCTGATCAGCTATGTTCAGTTCCTCTGGGATGTCTCGCTGCGACTTCAGCACGTCGGCGCGCACGAGATTCCCGACCTGATGACGGACGTGGCGTCGAAGAATCTGTCGAGCGAGGCGTTCATGCTCGCAAGCCGCAGCCTCCGACAGCAGCTAACGGAAATGCGGAACATCGTTAATGAGCTGCAAGCTGACTTGGTCAGTTGCATAAAGGCGCTGGTTCGAAAGCTATCGGAGCACAGCTACCTGCTTGCGAATCGAGAACTAGATTCGTTCTTCAAAAGGCAGAAGAACTTCACGGAACATCAGGTGCTCTGCTTGGGAGAACTCGATTCAACGATGGCCGATTCGTTTGAACGCATCGTTGAGACGCTCGAAAATTTCTCGAAAAACAAGCAGGATGCTAACGCGACGCGAGTCCTGACCGAAAAGGAGCTAGCGCGAGTGCAGGTCGTTCGTACCGAATGTCAGGAGGGATTCGTTGGTCACTCGTACTTCGATCGCGCATCGGTCGAGCGATTCATGACTGATATATTTACGAAAGCGGATAATGAGATGTTTTGGTCTTTCGAGCGACTAGAGCACCTGCTTCAGATGGAGCCAACGCAAAACTTTGGAATCGCGGCGGCCTTCAAAATACTGTCGATTATCGAGGAAGAACTTAACAACTATCAGCGGAGGAAGATAACGAGATATGAGCTTGCGTTGAATTTCACATCTGACGACTTTGCAAAAGAGCTCGCTTTTCTGACGGTGAGTGCAAAATAGCGGCTCAAAACATAAGGAGTTTCGGGATCGAATCAAAACCACTGTTAAATCGAAAAAATCGAATTGAATCCCACCGATTCAGTTTCGAGTCGAATGGAATATTAAAGCCGTCAAGGATGGATTGATTAGGGCCTGTACATTTATGACGTCACGGTTGGGGGGGGGGGGGTTGGGGGTAAGGAAAAAAGTGACGAGGAGGGGGGTCGGGCAAAAGTGACAGTGGTTCGATTCCTTCTGACCTCACCAGTGTAAATGGCATTCAAAAGCCCATAAAATCGTTCTTTTCATTTTATTTTGGTTTTTTAGACATACTTGTCCTCTTTGCGTCAGTTCATTGAAACAAAGGAGAACACGATGAACGAATTCATCAACGGTCTCCAATCCATCGACCACCATATTCCAAAGATGCTTATCGTTTTTCTCGCATCTTCGGCGTTGCATAACAAAAGTTACGAGAATATCACTGGGAACGCAACAGCGAAGCTTACACACTGCAAGGCTGCGATTCAGGCCATATCAGAGAAGCGAATTGCCGCACAGTCGACACTCGAGCAAGATATGAGTCGAACAATACGGTGCGGGTCTAGCTCTTTCTTTAGCTGTTTGGCTAATAACAGCAATTTCCGTTCATTGTTTCAGCGAACTTGTTGATCAACTACACTCTTTCAATGATGAGACGAGACTGGATAACGATTTTGTAATGTAATTAAAGGGTCCAAGGCTTTCTTTGCATTTACTCACAATTTGATGTTACGTCTTTTACGTCTTTATTTGAAGGCGAAACTTTTTACAACTATCGATTTTCTATCGTGAACTTCGCGAAGAATCGATAATACAACAGCGTGCATACAGCATTTGGGGATTACTCTGTACGTTTCGATCCTCTTTTCCCTCCCTTTCTCCTTCCTTTTAATGCCCTTTTTTTCCAGGCGACGTTGGCGGAGGTCTTGGGTTGTTTGTTGGCGCGAGTTGCATCTCTTGCTTCGAACTGATCGACACATTCCTGATGGGCTTCGCACGACTCTTTCAGAAGCGGAATTCTCAAGAAGACGGAGAAAGAGTGCGACAGCTTCAATACTTTACCGCAGACTACCTGAAAGCTTTTGCAGAAAGCAACACTGTGAAATTTCCGGTCAGATCTAAAATTAACCAGAATACTTTTGGCAGCGCACTACAACAGTAGTTGAAGTTTATGAAGAGTAGCTATGTATCGGGCGGATTTGTGGAGTAAAATTTTGTAAACGCGACTGAGATCACTGATTTATATGCAGCTTTCTCAGAGTACAGTATTCCTGGGCTGCAAAAAGCAAGATCACTGTGCATACATTGATTACATAGTCAAAAATTTTAAATTGTTTGAGACTTGCCTGATAATAAAAAAACAGGGTAAGCACAACAGTTAACACGCGATCGGAGTGACCAAATGTACTCTTTTGGCGAGTATTATACTCTTTTTAGAACCCAATATGTAGAAAATTGTCTACCAAAAATGGTGTCAAATTGGTATTTTCCTATGTTTGTGTGTTAACTATATTCGTTCATATTCTTTTTTTTTACTTTCAAAGTCTGGTCACTCTGCACGCGATGTGATCATAAAGAGTCTGTAAAAAGTCGACAGAACATGGTAGCCAAAGTTTATATTTAGACTGCATACCTTATGTGGCACGAAAACGTAAGACAAGGGCTACACGTGTAATGTCTCAACAATTGCTGTCGATGTCCTCAAACCGTGTCTGTCGACTTTTTGTGGACCCTTTATACTGGGGTAAAGGACAATATAAGTGGTAACCAAAAGTCACGTGACAGTCACGTGGAAAAACTTAAAATACATTTACTATGCTATTGTAAGCTGCTTTCGCATAGCCATGCTCTTTATTCCATGCCTACGTATTTGTAATTACTATATTGATCCTGATGCGAATAAAAAGGCACGAAACACGGTTGCTTGTGCGCGTGAAAAAAATCTATAGCAAGAAGTGCACTGCAAAGGCTTGTCACTATGGCCCCTTGCGAAAGGAAGCGAAGTAATTTTCCGAATAATCTAAAAAGTACAATTAGTACTCAATGCACAGAATGATTGTAGACTTCCGTCGAACGCCAGCCATATCGCTATCTTCCAATAATAATGGTAATAATGATAAAGGAAGGCATGTGGTAGAATAAAAGACCACGACCACCTTTGCTCGATGCTGAACGCGCGTCAGTTGAACATCCTACAATGAATGATAAAAATTGTGCCACCTTTGGAAAACTTTGGCAGCGGTACTTCGTCGAAGGATCGACGATTCACGGAATGCACTACGTGTGCATGACAAAATGCTTCTTTTTCCGAAGGTTAGGGACCATCCATTATTTACGTAAAGCAAAATCTCGAAATTTTTGACCACCCCTCCCCCTTGTCATGCATTTTATGTGTAAGGGATAGGCTATCTTTTACACGTGTCGTAAAGTTTGGGCCAACCACCCCTCCACCCCTTCTGCTTTACGTAAATAATGGCTGGTCCCTTAACGTACAAAAAGATCTGCACCAACTGTGGGGTGAAACGTTTCTGCAAGTCAGTTAGTCTGATTGTACTGTTTGAAATTTGTACGTTCAATTTATACAGAAAGGGCGTTGGTTCCAAAATGTAGGAAATTATAACACCTATCGCTGTTGGCGCTTAGACTAGCCAGGGTGACCAGATGCCAAAGGCCAGAAACGAGTATAAAGTAGTACACAGGAAAAAATCAATCTGACACCATTTTTGATAGACAGTTTTTTACATGTCGAACCCAGAAAAAGAGTACATCTGATCGCCCTGGCTTACACATAACATCCATCGCTTGCCGGGACCGTCACTAGCATCTGTGTAGCTGCACGGCTTTTTGTCACATTCGCACACAAACTAGCGCCACTGAAACGCCGAACGATGGAGCTCAGGTTCAATTTTCTAAAAGTAAAATTTAATCAAACATTTGGTCTCCTGAGAATTTCTTGATAACAATATAGATGTACTTTTGCAACCGTTAATCAAAAGCGGGACACTGCGTTGAAAGGGATAATTAGAGGACATATTCAGTCACCACAACAGAAACGAAGAAGGAATTAAATTATTGATGATCCGCTGGCGTGTATTCATTTGAAGGTAGGGTGAAGCTGCCAAACTTTTGTCACTTTTTGGGAAAAACGGTTTCCTGGCGAGCCAGAGTGAGGCTGCGGAAACCTTTTAACATCAAATATGCCCTATTGTCGCAGCTTTCGAGCGATACATGGCGCATCCCCATCGGTTCACTGTAGCGCCAACGCCATCGATTTGAGTAAAAACTTTTTCGACCCGTTTCAAAGTTGTAACTTTAACACTTCATTCGTAAGGGACCCCTCGCAAAAAATTTTCGACCAAAAACTAACGACGTAGTCCGACGTTTTCGAGGTAGAAGAACGAGAATCCGCGCTCCATTTGTGCCAATTCGGCTTCTTTGACTACTGGTCAGCAGGCCGAATTTTGAGGGACAATCACATTTTTTGCCATAACTCGCGCTAGTGTTCCGAAATTCTCTCGACACGCCAGTGGTAGCCCTTCGAGAAAATAAATTTGTGAGGAAAAATTTTTCGATTTTTGAAGGGTGAATCTAAAAAAATCGAAAAATGCCAAACTGACCCCCAAACGATATGCAGCGGTATTCTAGACGTTTTTGCCGTTATTTCGAGTCGTGCATGAAAATCGGTTGAAACGTGCGCTTACAGCAACTCAAAATGTGTGCCATGTTGAACTAGCTTACACGCGTTTTGGGTCGCTGTAAGCGCACGTTTCAACCGATTTTCATGCACAAGGGCTAAAAATGACGGGAAAACATCTAGAATACCGTTGCATGTCGTTTGGGGTTAGTTGCCCATTTTTCATTTTTGTTTAGCTTTTTGAGGTTCACCCTCCGAAAATCGAGGAAATTTTTTCAAAAATTTATTTTCTAGACGGGGCTACTTCGGGCGTGTCTAAAGGATTTCGGAACACTCGAATGTATCGAAATCGATTCACTCTAGCGCGAGTAATGGCAAAAAACTTGACTGTGCCTCAAAATTCGGTCTGCTGACCAGTGGTCAGGGAAGCCGAGTCGGCACCAACGGAGCGCGGATTCTTGCTCTCCGACCTCGAAAACGACGAACTGCGTCGTTGGTTTGCGGTCGAAAAAATTTTTACAAGGGGGTTCCCTCAGGAAGAAGCGTCAAAGTTGCAACTTTGAAACGAGTCGAAACAGTTTTCATTCAAATCGATGTAGTGGCGGTATCAGGGTGACCTTTCGGGAATCTGGGTGAACCGGGGTAAATTAAAATGTCACTCCAATTGAAACATGAGCGCCGCGTTAACGAGCTTCCGTCACGCACTGAGAAGCGTATAACCTATCAGAATTGTAACACCACCGCCGGCTAATGAATAGAGAGAGAGAGAGAGAGTCTGCTTGCATCGACGGATCATTTTCGCGGGCTTAAATAAGTAAGTTTTTAGTCATATCTCATGCGTGGACAATGCACCTAAGCTTTGAGGGTGCCATTATTCAAATGATGAAGTGAAGTCGAACCCAACCGGATCTGATCCGTATCTGAACCGCATCAGATTCGTTCGACTGGTTTCCGTTTCCATTCGACTTGCGAAAACCATTGCAAACCTAACGCGTCTGACCCCGAGACCGAGGTTTTCTGACCAAACCATTGAATCACTATTTCTAAACTTATACGTGAAATTTTGAAATAACGTTATTAACACACAAGATCAATCCTTCCTTATGTTTCCGTCGTCTTTTCTGACTTTTGAATTTTCTTTGGAGTTATGTTGATGGGATTTTGATTTATGCAATTGACCATAGCGTTTCTATTAAATTCAAATCCAATTTTACTGAATTTGAGGTCACTGCGCTATAATTTTATAACATTTTATTCTAGCGTCTAAATTTGCTTCTTTGTGCAAACTTCCGTTTTATCGTCATTGAGCTGTCGCTTCGTTACCGATAACCTAATTCGTATATTTTTAATACAAACAGTTTTCTTCAAACTGAGCGAATACTCGCGACACATCAAATTGCGGAATCCTGCGCCTGCTATGGATGGTGCTATAAGCCTGCCACCACTGCCTTCCGTTTACAGCTTGCGATAGCTACGCACACCGAGCTACCCGCACACCGCGTATTTCACTGAGAGAATATTCGCCGTTCACCGTAGGAGTCGCCCAGATATTACGCTGGCAGAAATTTGACTGTTTTCCCCACCCTCATCCTCTGCTTTTCTAATCAGTCGTAAATATAGGCCTAAGCCTCCCATTCCCTGGTTCTTGACTATGCACTCAGGCAATAAAAGGTAGAGTAAAAATTCGGTCGTCTCTGAAAGCATTTTGTTGCAATTCAACATATGGCGATTACGTCCTGGATCCCCTTTCCTCTAGATAACCCGTGAGGCCCACCAGCTGATTGTGTAATATGTGGATGACCCCCTGCCCTTTTAGCGTCTGGAACAAATTCTAGCACGACAAACGATGCCATCTGCTGATTGTTTTCTCAGTGCCAATACAGCGGAAATGCATGCCGATGAAGCAGATGATATAAATGAATGAAAACGTGGAAAACAAATTGTGTATTCTCATCACACACAATAGATCACTATAGCTCAGCTCTCAACGTCTGCAATGAATGTGGTGCACGTTGGCACTGATACCAAGCAGGCAGGCTGTCGAAAAGACTCTCATCGGCCATCAAATGAGTTAAGCAAGACGACGCGGTTCGTTCGACGCCTGAGCCAAATGATAGTTCCAGAGGCTGCTTCCGGTAAGCTTCTGGCACGCTTTAGAGAGGAATTAGACATTTTTGTTTGCCTTTTTCTGAAATCAAGAGAGAAGAATTCGATGCTTGATTGAGTCTGGTCCGGCATTGATGAATTATCTTCCATTTTAAAGTTTGATTGCTTTTGGGCTCAAAAAGATAGTGAATCCTTTTCGGCGTTCGCGTTTGCCTCAAGAAGTTCCTTCTGCGCAGAAATTATGTATTCTAGTAGAAAGGTGCTTAACTTTGAAAAAGGTTCCTAAAGCTTGACATCTTTATAATGAGCGCCATTCACGGTGGCAGTTTATTCGTGAATTCAGAGAAAGACGAAACCTACGATGAAGTCGACCTGACGCTCGCTCAGTATCGGCCCGAGAGCGTGGAGAAGATGTGCTCGCGAACGAAGTTTTCACGGAAGGAAATCAAATTTCTCTATCGAGGCTTCAAGCAGGTTCGCAGAAATTCGAAGAAAATGTGACAAAGAGCGGGAGCTTCTAATTGCATCTCTAGGCATGTCCGAGCGGAGTGATTAGCCTCGGTCAGTTCAAGGACGTATATGCTCTCCTTTTTCCACACGGGGGTAAGTACGAATGTTTTTTAATCGTTTTTCTAATTACGATTACTATGATTGATAATCATGCCGAAAATGATCTTGTTAGCTTGATTGTCGGGCTATATTTTTGATCGAATTGTTTTATACACTGTAGATATCTGCGATTACTGTGAACGAGTTTTTAATACCTTCGATTCAGACGGTAATGGAATTATCAGCTTTGAGGCAAGTTTGAAGCCAGCAGCAGGCGGTTTCTGCAAAGACGCCGAAGCTATGTCGTTTTGCAGGAAGTTGTGGTTGCTCTTTCGGCGATATCGCGTGGCTCCATGGAGGAAAAACTGACGTGGATCTTTCAGCTATATGATCGACGAAGCGCTGGCGAAATTAACAAGTCGGAGCTGTTCCAGGTTGTCAAATCAATACACGATCTAATGGGAAAACGGGCACGTCCTCCGGCAACGAAAAGCAGCATCGTTGCTTGTGTCGACAAAATTTTTCAAGTTAGCGCAAGACTTGTGCTACTAATTTTTTTCAGCACACAAATTTTCGATAAAGGCAAATTTTTTAAAGGAAATGGATGCTAATGAAGATGGAGTTATAACGAAAGACGAATTCATTGAAGCCTGCAGACAGGTAAATTGCTATCGTACCTTGTGAATCTTTTGCTTGATCTCCTATAATAGTTGAATTAAGTGAATTTTAAAATTAAATTATGCTGAAATGCCGAGTTCATCATAAGCAGAAGTTAATTTTTTAATTAAATTTTGTGAAAATGAATTTTTTAAATATTGTAAAAAATTAAAATAAATTTTTTAAAAATTTTGTAAAAATAAATTACGCGCAAAATTAAATTTTGCAAAATCAACAGTTAATTATAGTCTTCAAAATTCGATTTTATGGAATCAAAATTAACTTGTATTGTTCGGTTGAAGATGTACTGCTATAAACGTTCAAGCTGTTATGTAATGTCTGTTATGGTCTGATGTTTTGTTTTTAGAACGAGCAGATTCGCGAATCATTTCTGGCACTTGAAACAGTCATGTGAGCACTTCGCTAAATTACTATTCGTGTTTATGATCTGTCGAGTAAATACTCATTCTTGATGCAAGACTGATTCTTTACAACGGAAATAGCTTCCCAACTCCGATCACATCATCACGGTTGCTAGCCGTGTCACTCAAAGAAAACATTTTTTGTCATGTTGAGCTTATTAAGCCTGCGTAGGTTTGAGCGAAAGCTGAGAGAAGTGTGGTGCAAGGTTTATTGATCAATGACACACAACAAAGGGTCGACATTTCGCTTTTTCTTGCACAGCATCGGTGTAGCTTGCTTTCGAGTAGCGGCGAAAATAGCAAGTGTTCCGGCTTTTTGTAGCACAAAAATTCGCTTTTTCTTATTTTTGCATCCTGCCAGAAACGCGAGGCCGGAAAAATTTTTGCTTCTTTCTGCCCTTGGGCATTCCCTTTCATCGTCTGTCCGCCAAAAACCAAAACTTGAGAATAGATGTGCTAGAATAAGGAAACACTTTTAAATCTTACTGACACTTTTAAACGATTTTTCAATTTTGCCATGAAACCTGTACCTGTACCAGTTTTTTCATTTTGAGACTTCGAAAATTGCCAAAAGCAACCTGTACCAAATTGGTACAGGTACAGGT
>JAQGBB010001832.1:0-12356 GCA_034691745.1 Prismatolaimus dolichurus | reverse complement strand
GATATGAAAATGCATTGCTGTCCATTGTTTTTATTTGCAAAAGTACGCATGTGGAAATCAGAAAGAACGCTGTTTTGAACAGCCGGAACACTTGAACTCTCCGTGTGGGAGGGTGAACCGTTATTTCTGAACACTTTCAACGGCTTTCTTTGTTCGATCACGCGGAGAGATTGTCTTTCTTTGTGTGTCTACGAATGCGTCGATACGTACCTATGTGTTTCCTATTTGTTTTGTACACACTATTACTAAACTACAACGCTTTATCTACGCAGTAAGATCAGACCGATAACGCTGAATTTTTGCTATGAAATAAATGCTAGCACTGAAGAAAACAGCTTAACTTCTCTGGAGTTCAAAATGTGGTGATGGACTGTATCGGGAAACCACGCTAATTTTAGCTTCCCCCAAGTTCAAAATCTGGTCATGGACTGTGTAGGGAGACCACGCAAAGTATTAACTTCCCTGGACTTCAAAATGTGGTGACTGACTGTGTTGGAAGACCACGGTTGACTTTTCTGAAGTTGAAAATGCGCTGACAAACTATTGGGAAACCACGCTAAATATTAACTTTCTAAAAGTTCAAAATGTGCCGATCCACTGTATTCGAACACGACGTTAATTTTAGCTTCTCCGAAGCTCAAAATAGAATTATGGACTGTATCAGGAAACCACGTTAATTTTAGTTTCTCTGAAATTCAAAATGTGGTTATGGACTGTATTGGGAAACAACGCCAATTTTAGCTTCTATGAAGTTCAAAATGTGGTCATGGACTCTGTAAAAAAAACCACACTAATTTTTCCTTTTCCCAAGTTCAAAATGTGCTGACCGACTGTATTGAGAGACCACGCTAATTTAGCTTCTCCGAAATTCAAAATGTCGTCATGGACTGTATCAGGAGATCACGCTAATTTTAGTTTCTTAAAAGTTCAAAATTTAGTAACCGACTGTATTGGAAAACCACGCTAATTTTAGCTTTTCCGAAACTGAAAATGCGGCCAGGGACTGTATCGGGAGACCACGCTAATTTTAGCTTTTCCGAAGTTCAAAATGCGGTCATGACGTCTGTTTCGTCAAGAGGATTAAAAACGGCTTCTTCTGCACTTTCAAGACACCTGAAAAATCAGGACCGCAGAAAGCAATGCAGCAAGACTGCTCAGAACACACATAGACATACGTGTCATCATGAAAAACAAAAGTAA
The DNA here is from genome assembly GCA_034691745.1 of Prismatolaimus dolichurus. Classification (NCBI taxonomy): domain Eukaryota; kingdom Metazoa; phylum Nematoda; class Enoplea; order Triplonchida; family Prismatolaimidae; genus Prismatolaimus; species Prismatolaimus dolichurus. Next base: position 11,156 of record JAQGBB010001832.1, on the reverse strand, counting down.
ACCATGGTCTCTTATTACAGTCGGTCACCACATTTTACACTTCGAAAACGCTAAAATTAACGTGGTCTCCCAATACAGTCAACCACCACATTTTGAACTTCTAGAAAGTTAATATTTAGCGTGGTCTTCCAATACAGTCTGTCACCGAATTTTAAACTTCAAAAACACTCAAATTTGCGTAGTCTCCCTAAACAGTCCATGACCACAATTTCAAATTGGAAAAATCTAAAATTACCGTAGTCTTCGAATACAGTCTGTCACCGCATCTTAACCTTCGGAAAAGCCAAAATTAATGTGGTTTCGCGATACCGTCTATGACCGCATTTTAAACTTGGAAAAAGCTAAAAATAGCGTGGTCTCCCGATACAGTCCATGACCGCATTTTAAACTTCGGAAAAACTAAAGGGCGTGCGCGTGCTAGTTACATGCATCGGTAGCATGGCATTACCCTTAGTACAGTATACGTATAGCTTTGCATTTACAATACGTACTGTATGAAAGATGCGCTCGAAAGATCAGCAAGTTTAGCAAGAACCACAATGCAATGCAAGCTACATCGTTTTGCACGTACAGTACATACTATTAGATACATACGTTACGAGTGTACACTACACTGTGCCGACTGGAGGTGCCAATCAGCCGTCAACCATCTCGAACCTCTGTCGCCATGTAGCCTGTCTGCTACTAATGACACGCGAGCCGGGATACGAGCCATCGAAATCGGCGACGGTGATGTGGTGAAATAGTGCGTCGGGACACCACGCTGACTTTGCATCGTAGCGTGTACGTGTACGTACGGCTTGCGCACATTATCCACATTCGAGCTTTTTATAAACTGCATTGCGCCATGCTCCACCGGAAGAGAACTGCTCCGGAACTCCTCTATCTCGTACACATCGCATGTACGCATAGATATGATGTCACAGATATGTACACGTACACATATACTGATGTCTAAACACAAAACATACGTAACTTCTGTCTTTGGGCATCAGTATGTAGCTACGGAGCACGTGTTTCGGTACGTGGCACCCAAATACACGACATGCTGTCAGGCTAATAATAAACATACTATGCGATGAAGTTTGAGGTGTTAAGCCATAAGAGATAACGAAACGCGCACGTTTTAGAACGCCAAAAAGATCGAACTCGATCAACCACCGAGTTGGTTTCGTCTTCAAAACCCGCTCTGTTGCCAGTTTGGCGTTATTATGTTCGTGTTCAACCATTGATGACAGTGCTGACAATCGGAAATTTCAATTAACTTGTCACTGCACATTTGACACACTACCGTGTGACCCCACTGGCTGGTTGTGCAGTTTTGAGTTCGGTTTTGTAAAAAACTTCAGCAAGATTTCAAGTTGGTATCATGTTTTGTTGATCGATTGCAAGTAGTTGAGGTTGACATAAAATATGCCTATCAACGCGACGTCGAAGTCGAGTTGGGACCTCGTGCATTGCTACGACGACGAAAACGCCCCTTATTATCTTGGTTTCGAGAATGTGACCGGAAAGGGAAAACCGTGTCTCCGATGGGATTCCGAGGTCGGCTATGTGATTTTTATTTTGTGTGCAGTTTACTTATGTATTTACATTATTATTTGTTTGCAATACACTTCGGATTTTTTAGCTGCCAGAGCACGAGAAGCTTGAAAACCTTTCTATCGACCGGGAAGAGTTTCTAAAGGATGCTGAAAACTACTGTCGGATCCCGAGAGCGACGATGACAAGGCCAATATGCTACTTTAACAACAGTGGAAATCCACACGGATCAACGCAGTGGGACTATTGCAACGTTCCGAAGTGCACAGGCATGCAGCATATGGGTATTATTAAATAAATGTAGGGTAACGTCCCGAAGTTCGGTCGGTCCCCAAGTTCGGTCACTCGTTAAAACGTCGAAAGTGACCGAACTTCGGGATGTTACCCTATCTGCATTCCGTTTGCGCGTATTTCACTAACTTAGACTACATCTCCTTGTAGATATGCGCTTAAAGAGAGGAGCACATGAAAGCTTTTCCGAAACTAGCGTCGACTACGGTTTCTTTGGCGTACTCGGAGTATGGCTGTGCGTGGTCGTTTTCGCCGTTGTTTTGGCCTTTGTCTGCCTCCGCAATAAGAACACGGTACTGCGCTGCTTCCCTCTTGCCTGGCCACGTTGCTGCTTCTTCCGATGGCGTTCGAACAGTGTCTCGACGACGAAGACGTGGAACGCGTCAACGAACTACACACCCGTTTCGTGCAGCGGATCATCCCTCGACGATGAGGATGAGAACTCGCAGCCAGTCGACGAGTTTACTGACGGCATCTGCCGTGATCCGTCGAAGTGCTGTCATGTGGCATGCCCGGAGATGCGCGGCGAGCAGCGCGGTCGCATCCCGAGCATCGCGTTGTCGTCGAAAAGCAGCTGCAGCCAAAGTAGTGGCAGTCGTGGTAGCGTCGTCAGTCGCTTGTTCGTCGTCAACGAGGCGACGAACGAGCAAGTCGAAGAGAGTGAGCATGAGCAAGTTTTAGTTTTTGAGCGTAGATTGATTTGGAGTACTAGAGTGCGAAAGAAAAGAACGTATAGTACATTGAGTGTGGTGCTTCTCGTTTTGTAGAGATTCGCCGGTCGTACAACGAAGCGAAACGGCAAGAAGTTGATCGGCTGCTCGCAAGCGCGTTTCCAGTGGTACGACCTGGAGCGACGTCGAGGCGGCTGAGCGTTCGCGAACTTTCGTCCAACGACCTCTACTTCGACTACATGTGTGAGCAGTTGACGCAGCTCGAGCGTTTCGAGTTCCCGCGCAACAATCTTGTCGGCTCAACGTTGCTCGGCCGGGGTGCATTCGCCGAAGTCTATCTCACAAAGGCGACCGCAGCAACTGGCATGCTGCACGATCATCCAGACGGCAAGTTCTGCTGTCGAGCGGCTTCATCGGCGGCGTCGTGGTCTTGGACGTGCCTTGGAACAGAGGTTGCCGTCAAGGCAAGTTTTTCCATATCTAAAAAAGTGCTTTGCATGCTGTAATGCAAAAGTGAAGTGCTCCATGTAGTAGTGCGTTGCTTGAAGAACTGCTTCACAACTTCTGCTCAGGCTGAGAAGAACGACGACGCGAACGACTTGCAAAGCAAACAACGCTTTGAACGCGAAGCCAAGATGATTATCGAGCTCGATCATCCGAATGTGATCCGCCTGCTCGGCGTCTGCTTTCGCTCACCGCCACGATGCCTCATCGTCGAGTATATGCCCTACGGCGATCTCAAGCGTTTTCTTCGGGCATGCTCGCCGGTTAATCGTGAGAATCTCATCGTCGAAGACGTTCCCGATGGCACGAGATCTGCGAAGATGAAGAAGCGCATCGTCTACGATCGTTCGAGTCTCACCGAGTCGGAACTGCTCTCGCTCGTTGAGCAGGTCGCCACCGGTATGCACTATCTGGCCTCGCAGCGTTGCGTTCACGGCGATCTCGCAACGAGGAACTGTCTCGTCGGCGAAGCACTGACCATTAAGATCGCCGACTTTGGCATGAGCTTTCACCTTCCAGAAGATGCAACGTTCGTTGAGCTTAAGATCGATGAGTATTTTCCGGTCAGGTGGATGCCGCCTGAGGCGATCGAGTCGCGGATCTTCTCCATCGAGTCGGATGTGTGGTCGTTCGGTGTGCTCGTATGGGAGGTCTATTCGTACGCCCTTGTGCCATATTATGGTCGTTCTAATAGCCAGGTATCTCCTGTTTACTATGTTCGGTTGCTCGCGAACGGGACGATGGTACAAGCAACACAAACTGTTCTACTACGTAATTAGTATTCGGTAGTGCACTGTTAGCTACGTTTTTGACACCTTTTCTTGTACGTCACTTTCATGTTACTGCTACATGTAAAATGTATCGTTTATAAGTAGCATGACTAGTGTGGAACGTTTTCGTTGTTCCTGTTGTTGGGTGACTTGTTCTGCTTTGAAACTGTTCTCTTTCTTCCTTTGTAGGTCGAAGCGTGCGTTCAGACTGGCGGTGTGTTGGAGCGAGCGCCGTTTGCGAGCGATGGTATCGATGCTCTCTCGCGTGCTTGCTGGGCATTCGCACGGGAAGCGAGGCCCTCATTTGAGCGTGTATTGGCTCTCTTACGCGACGAGCGAGAACGAATAACTCTGTCCGCGGAGAAGGCGGTGCTTAAGCCGCCCGAATCGTCTGGATCGTTGATGTAAACTTTGACATGAACGCTGCTGCTCATTTGAATAAGTACAGTATGTATGCAGTCTTTAGACTGCGAAACTTGATTCGACTACTGTATGTATATACTACAGTACTAGTCACGCGCTTTATTTGTACTACTTTTCAACGTGTCATTTTTGTGTATTCTACAGCACATTTAACATGCTGAGTTGTGTGTATAGCAGCTTTATAGTTTGTACTGAGTAGTTTGTGAAAGAGAGCTCACCACGCAAAACGGTGTTTGCTTGTGCATTTATTGTTTCTGTTCGTTTATATTCTATTAAACGCATTTCTTTCGAAGCGTTGCTCGTGGTGGTCTTGACCTGCCAGTATAGTATAGTGTAGTATTGGCTGGATTTAAAATACGATGCCTTTCCAAACAACTCTGCATACACAGAGACGAAATCTCAGCGACGTCACCCGTCATTTACGACGAAAATACTAGCTGTTCGATTTTCATTCGTTGTTTCAGCAGGCCAAATACGGGGAACTGGCGATGACACTACCATCTGATGATGAACTTTTTTCTCCGGTTTCGAGGGCTCAGGTGTGTATAACGAGCGGCCGACTGACCGTTTCGCCTACTTCAAAGTCGTGTGCGAGTCAGTCCATTGGCCGCTAGGTGTATAACAAGCAGACTGCGCGAAACTGTCTAGTGTGCAGTCAGAAGAGAAAACCTCTAAGCATAAAATAGTGTCGCAGGCCGAAAGCGGGTTGCTGAAATCGCGGCACCCCAACATTGCCTTTTACTCTGCTTTTACAACAAGCAACGTCATGCGTACAAGCGACATTTGAAATCCCGCGAAAATTCTTGTCGTTTTTAACTATTCTTACACCAACTAAAGTTGAACGAATCGTTTGACCAGGGCCTTATGTGAAAAAATCTGTTAAGGGTGGATACTCATCGGGCGAACCGTCAGTGACCTAATGGTCGCATCGGATCAGCTGGTGTACTATATGCATGCTACTGTACTGCATTATGAACGAGTCTCACTTCTTGCTTCTCCATCTTCTTGCAGCAAAAACTGGCAAACAAACTGCTACCAGGTAGAAGAGCGTGAACACTGCAGGCGCTTCTCAAGCTAAATCCATAGATGCAGCACAGACTTGCAAACACACTGCTACCAAGTAAAAGAGCGTGAACAATGGGGCACAACAACGCTGTGAAGTAGTGAGCTTACATCAAAGTTTACAGGACATTTCTCACCACTTAGCTATGCAGACAGTGCGAACGCGAGCTAAACTTGGCAAATTTGGCCCGTGGTCAAAAACAGCTATGTATACGCTGTGTGACGCCTCAACGCTGCCTAAGTTCACAAGCGGAAAGCTTCAACTTGACAACTCAGCCACACTGTTAAGCTTACGTCAAAACTAGACTGCAAAATTCTAGCCCCGAAATTTCCAGTAACATGGTTGTCATTGCTTTTCCATTTTAAAAACAAAGAATAAAAAAAGTAAAAAATGGTAAAAAATGGTAGAAAAAGGACGATGAAAGCAGGTTTTTGAATGCTTCTGCTGTAAGAGGAAGCAAGAACGACGGATCAGAGCATACCAGCACGTTTCCTCTGAACATATGTCAGCAATACGTTTCATTGTACTAATTAATACTGGCGAGCGAAGCGAGCCGAAAATTTTTGTTCAAGTCAGCAAAAGTAGAAAAGTAGAGGCAAAATAGTATAATTCATGGCGGCTCGGGAAAAAAAAAGAAGAAAAAAGAGAAAAAGAATGGTTTTAAAAAGAAAAAATAATAAAGAAAAAAAGATAAAAAAGCAATGACAACCATACACCAAGCTTTTGCTTCCGCGTACAAAGCGTTCACGACCGAGCAGTTGAACAGCTCAAAAAATTAAAACTTAGCTAAAGCGTGGCGCACAACCGCGAGAAAGTGATCCTCCGGCAGCGTCGACAGCGATTCAGAAAAGTCCGTCTCACACGACGCGACGACACCAAACGAAGATTCGATACTCGAGAAGAACAACTGCACATTGAACGCTTGTAGACCGAAGCAGCCGAAAATCTTCATTATTTGCAGATGTTCGGCGAAGACGACTCGCAGCTCGTCGACCATCGACGCCTCCAACAGTGCTTTGCACAGTGCACGAGTATCAGCGCGCCACTCAGCGTGACCGCGCGGAATGCACCTTTGCATCACCGCGTACCACTTCAGAAGACGGTTGGCACGCGTCGCTGGCGCGACGCCCGACTCGTCGGCCATGACGCGATGCAGCCAACCACGATAAAGACTGCAGTCGGGCAGGATCCTCTCACACTCGGCATCGAAAGGATAGAGCTCGCTAAGGCGACACGGAGGCAATACCTTCGCCGTTAGCTCACGGATCGCGATCATGAGCGCGTAAGCAAATTCGATACGTTCGCGTGAGACCTTCGTCGAGCACTTCGAGCAAACGAGCTCGAGACTCATAAACTCGACGCCCAAGTGATCGTGCTGGTAGATTCGCGTTTCGTGAGTCACCGCTCCACGTCCAGCTCTGGTTAGAAGCGCTTTCGCATCGAAAAGAGCCGGTAGACATTTCTGAACTCGACTCAGTACCGAACTCGAAAGCGGTGTCTTCTCGCCAAACAGCGCACAATCGGCGTGACGAAACGACGAATCGTCGACAGGAATTGGTTCGCGGCACTTCACGCACCTGATCGCGGTGAGAAGATCGTCCTCCGGATCTATGCATCATTCGCATTCGCATCGGCGATAGTAGGTGCGCTGAATGTGGCCACGTCGGACCCCCTTCGTCGCGAGCATGGAGGCCATGGAGGCGCAAGCCTCTCGCTTCCACGCATGCAAATTGTGCGCGTCGATGAGAGGCGCTCCGTCGGGGCCGGGCAACGGAACAACGCGCGTCTTTCGGTAATGGTGAATGAACTGCACGTTCGGACGACAAAACGGCGGCGCAGCACCCAAGTCCGCGTACAACGCAATGCTGCACGGTGGTCCTGGCGCAGCACGGCCACACGGACGGATCGATTCACTGTTGGGCCTCACGATTATTGCATGCTGCCAGATCTTCTCGCAATACTCGAAAATCGTGTCGTCGTCGATCTCGGCATCGTAGAGATAAGAAGCACATCGCTGAATGTCGGCTATCTCGTGAAGTCGCTCCTTTCGCAGCAGCAGACCTGCTGAGCGTCAACGACTAGATCAGCGAACGTTTTGCGCGACAGTTTGCTTGCCTTTTGGTCAGTCACACCGCCTGTGCGCTTATGCCGATAAACAACAACGAACTACGCTGTATGTACTATGTGCAGAAACAACTATTTAAAACTATCTCACAGCTAGTTAAGAACTAAGTAAATTAGCGAAGCAAAAGCGCATCCTACCTATGAACAAGTGAACCAGCAAATCCGAAAAGGCATCCTGCCATGAAGCAAAAAACAGCGCACGACATGCGATATCTGTACTAACGCCTCGCTCACGTCCGCCAAAAAAAAATAGACATACGCAACTTTTCGATATGTTCTGGAATAGCCTACAACATCTGGAACACAATGGTGTTCCACCAAACCGTCTGCAACATAGTGCACTATAATCGTCTGAACGTCCGCTGGCTTTCGATTTTTCGAGAGGGGGAGGAGTGGGGAAGATTTTTGCTCGAACAATTAGCTATCCTTTTTCTTCCGCGCTGCGCGCTCCAAGCAGGATGCAAAAAAGTAACAGAAGAACACATGATAAAAAACACAAAGACTTCTCCGCTATTAATACCCATTGACTTTTCCGTTTTCACTTCCTAATACGCTATCCGTTTCCGCTGTTGCAAAGCAAATGACACAAAAGTACATCGTACATACAAAACATGCGTTACCAGTGTGATTGCCAGTTTGAAAAGCATGCACACCTTCTTCCATCTTCCCACGTTACTACGCGTGCGATAAAAAATCGAAAATTAAGCACCCATTGAAAAGTCGCATCCGGCCTCAACATCGATTATTTTTAATAAAAAAGTTGCTCGTAACGCCAAACAAGGATGTACAAAAACGCTTTCCGAGACAACCTCAAGCAACAACAACGTGCAACAACATTGAACTTTAACTTCTACTTGAACTGTAACTTAGAAAAATCGGAATAACAGAATGTGCCGAATGTCTGACATTCTCGTAGCCGACGTGACGAACAACGACGCCAGCAGGGAGCGTCGGGGAGTTTGTGATCGCCGCAAACTCCGCAATATGCGACGCCGCTCGATCGGGACTATCTAGTTCAATCAATTCAGAATCATCGGAAAAATGATAAACTTCAAACCGTTCTTTAGTCGCATCGAACGACGCAGCCAATGCGACGGCGTCAACGAGGCGTCGCAGCGCGCCTCTCGTGAGAGGAAGCTCCCGATAAAAAACGTCGTCGAAGACAAGCGCCCGGAGCTTTGGACAGCACGAAGCAATCACATCGAGCGCCACGTCGGTCAGCGACATGGCTGCAGCCAAGACGAGACGCTTGAGTGACGCACCAGCGGCAGAGTTAACGATAGTGCGCAAAGAGGCGTCGTCGAAAGGCGCAACACTGTAGTGGCGAATGCCCGAGATCTCCAATTCGAGCAGATTGGTCAGCGTCGCGATCGCCTCGTATGAGCGGATGCCAAGGTCGGTATCGCTAAAACACATGCGGACGCTCTGGAGGCGCGCATTTCGCGCACAAATCGCGACGACGTTCTCGTCGGTCAGACGATGCAACTCTTTGCAAGACCAATAGCAGCTAATATTCAACGAAGTCAAATTCGAGAGAAATTCTATGCCGTCAAGCTGAAAATTTCCACAGTTCTGGACGATCAGGTGCTTGATCCGAACACAATTGTTGGCGACGATACGGAAAAGAGGAAAATCGATTACATTCTGCACCTCTGTTCGCAGTTCGCTCTCACTCATCTCAAAATGCGTCAAACTAGGATGCTGACGAAAAAACTCGTTCAGTGCATCGAGGTTCGCCGTGCACGCCACATCCCGAAGACCGCGCAGCTTCTCGAGCGTCGGCGATAGAGTGACGCCGAGGAGAACGCCATGAGGCGCGACGACCAATGCGGGCGGTGTCTCCGAGCCGAGCAGATTTAGCTCTTTCAGCTTTCGCAGCTCATCGAAGCGGACGGCGGCGTACTCGCTGCTCAGAACGTAAAAATCAATACGTTCCAAGGTCGGACAACAGCGTACAATCTCGTTGAACATCGCCGCCGTCATCGGAAGATCGTCGCTCATCTTCAGCATGCGCAGCGAATCGCCGACACGCTCGCACACGTCGTGCACCGAGGCTAACCACGAGGACCGAGCACGGCGACGCGACTTGCGTGCCAATAAAGATGGCCGAACGTCGACGACGTCGAACCATGTTTCCAACTTCCAGAATTCGTCGAAGAATTCACAAAGACTAAAACAAAAAAGCAAGGATTGCGCTTTATGAAATCAGCCAAAACATCGCCAGCAGCCTTACCGTTTGCAAGCTAATTCGCACCGCAGTCGAGCTCTGTAGTCGAGAGATTTGAAGACGTCCGCCCAGCAGTGTTGCTTCGTAAGAAATCGATCGGCGGTAACATTCAGCGGCGCAAGCACATGCCAAGCAGTGGCTTCGGCGTCGCACGGCACAAGCTTGCTTACTCATGACATTTTAGGCAATGGCGAGCGATGCAAAGGCTAAAAATGTACCGAAAATAAAGGCTTGTACCTCACTGTAACTTGAAAGGTAAACGAGGATAAGGCTGCCTTTAAGCTAAGAAGGCTTCTGGTCAATTTCTTTGAACTCAAATATGTACAGGAAGCAGCTCTGCAGGGCTGCAACTCATGTGTCGTGAACATGCCACAAGTGACCCAACATGACTGAACAGCTGTTCTCTCTCAGGACATACCAGAAAAGGGGTCCACGGAGACCCTAAAAATTTCGTCTTTTTTATGGGATCTTTTAAAATCAGCCCGAGGTTTTATTCCAAATTTTAGCCCGATCCGTTCATTCCTGCGACCGCTAGACTAGGCTTTGTATGCTGAATGCGAACTTACAGTACGCATGCATGCTCGACAATCTACATACATACAGTACGCAGACACTGTAAGCACTGGGAAGAGTAAGACTGAACACACGACAGGCAGAAAAACAAAGTTTCTCACGCGCTTCACAAGAAGCGGAGATAGACGCAATGGAAATGATCCGAAACGATCACGTCTCGTTGCGACAGTGCTTGCGAACTTTCTCGACTTTCGTCTTCAGCGATGCGAGTAAAACTCAAGTTTCTCCTAAAACACCAACAAGCATGTCCGACAACTAGTGGCGGTTGGCCAGCTCTTCTGCCTCATTCGTTCTACATCTACACGATACAGCGCAGCACACACAGCGTCGCGACTGCACGCGGCCAGTTGCACATTCAATCTGAAATAGCCAACCTTTTCCTGCTGCAACTGCTCGAATTCCTCGCTCAGACGATCGCTCTGATTCTTCTCGTGCATGTCTTGATCAAGTAGGCCGATCAGCTCCTGCCCAAAAGAGCAAGAGACGAAACCACTACGTGAGGCAGCGCACGCGCTTCAGCGATGGCGACAAGCTGGACGCACTTTCGAGGCACGAAAATTCTGATCTCTTCTGCAACCTTCATGTATTCCTCTGCGAACTAAAACAAAAAAGAGGCAACATCCAACACACGCTGCAACATTGGCTCAACTTTGCAATTCATCTACCCTGCAATGCTCTCGAAATATCGCCATCGACTCCTTCGAGCTCGTGTAGGGTGGAATCGGGTGGAGATGATTCTGACTCAGATTGTTTTCCCGCGACCAACCGGCCAACGCGTGCGGGAGGCGATTCTACCACACGTTGATAAAAATTCTTCAACCACGGTGGACATCACTTCAGCATGTTTAGAATACGTTCGTACGTACGTACTATGTATATATGCATGTATGTATGTATGTACGTACGTACGTATGCTGAACATGCTGAAGTGATGTCCACCGTGGTTGAAGAATTTTTTATCAATTGGT
>JAQGBB010001831.1:0-12362 GCA_034691745.1 Prismatolaimus dolichurus | reverse complement strand
TCGTCAGCAAACGTCAGCTTTTGCCCACCCTCCCCCTCCCCCCTAGGTGCTGACGTCAGTTGTGTACGGCCCCAAGCTTTAATTTTAGCACATTACTAGAGGTAGCGCGAACAACAGTTAGTTGTCCAGCACGTACGAGTACAGTGTCGACGCCTTTGTAACAAACAGCGTCGCGTCATGATAGGCCATATGATCAGCACCGTGCAGAGACGTTGCGATCAGAGCAGCTGTTTTCTTATCAAATACTCGCACACTGTCCTCGGCCATGACAAAGAGATAATCGTCGGTTATGATTGGCTGTCCGAAACACTTATCGCACGGGCGGTAGACCTTGTCGGGCATACCCGTCTGTATATCAAACGAGTAGACGCCGTCCGCGCATGTGAAAAACACGCGATGACCATCGGCCGCTGGTGAGACGTCCCTGCCGAGTGCCGTGCACACATCTGTTGTCCACAGGACCGCATGGTCGTTGTCAATGTCGATCGCCGCTAGCGAGACGTACCCCCACTTCGTGAAGACGACGCCAAGGACGACGCCATTCGAGACGACCGGAACCCAATTGATCGGAACCCAACTGCCAATTAAGTCAGTGTTTAGATTGTACTGCCAGAGTACAGCGCCGGTCGTCGCGTTTAGTTCGCCGATTGCCACGTCCGTGTCACCCGAACCGACAACGGAGAAAAGACGTTTGTCCTGATAAACGGTTGGTGCCCGGCTGTTTGACGAATATTCTCCTGACTGGCTGCCGAAGACGGTTTTACCGTCTGCGATGTTCACCGCGTACGTGCCGCCACTGCTGTAGCCGCCGGCGAAGTAGAGAAGCCCATTCCCGTTGCTGCTCGCTACGCCGTAAGGATAGCTGAACGATTTCGCTGTGCCAAGCGCGATGAACCTCACGCGCAGCTTTGCAATGTCAACGGCGAACACTTTTATAATCTGGGACGAGCCAATGTAATGTATGTAGAGGAGGCCATTGAAACCAATCGTGGCCGGTCCAATCAAGGACCCGCCGATCAAGCTGAGCACTTTTCCGGCTACGCCCGTCTTCTCATTGTACGTGTGAAGGACGCAGGTGTCTGACGTCATCGCAAAGACCGTCGAGTTGTAAATGACGGGAGCACTGAGCGTCCCGGTGACGGTGACGTTCCATTTCGGATGGAACCGGTTACGTTGCCAATCGTTACAGCCTTGTAGCCACTATGGTCGTCGCCGCCACCGAAAGCCGTCCACCACAAGTTGTCACTCGCTTTTAGCTTGGCTGCTTTAAACGGTGTTGCAGCCAAAAAGTATGGGGCACAGAGAAGCACAAAAGCGGCGAGTAGCATGTTCAAACGAAGAGTCATCTGCACAAAATCTGAAAAATTCGAAATGTGTTTGATGTAGTAATAATGTGTTTATGTAGCAATAGCCTTTTTAGGTGTGATGAAACCACTGTCACAGATACGGGTACGTGCAATATACGACGCAGAAACGCTGAGCGACGAAAGCGACACAAAAGCGCCGATGTACCCGTTGAACACGAATCAAATACGCTAAAAATTCGAAGAGCCTAATCGCTGTTACACGTGACGACAAACATTGCGTGATAATTTTACTTGTGCAGTGCATTATGACTGTATGTACGTCGAAAATAAGCAGGTTGCGTGACTTTGTGCAGCCGCTTGCGTTATTGTCTTGCGCGTAACAAGGACAATAGCGAGATAAGCCAATCGTCCGAAATGTGGGTTATACGGCCGTACGTCAAAACGCATGATTGTTTGTAAAATTTACATGGCTTGATGAGAGCTCGCAAGCCATGAAAACGCACAGAACCTCAGAGTTCTGCATTCTCCGTTGAACCGAACATATGCTAACTAGCTAGAGAAGGTATCCGCTCTACATGCCTGTTGACCACTGTTGTACTCATTCGCTAGCGTTTTTGCTGCGAATATTGCTAAACGACTACCACGCTTCACGGAAGACGAACGTGCATGTCTAAAAAACAAACCTCAAATTCGTTGTCCGCATCTTTCCTGTCAGCGCCCGTGCATATCACAGCGTACGCAAGGCAGCTTTTGACGCTCTGAGGATATCTTTTCCAGTCTAGCACTCTGAACCTGCTGATGAACACGAACGGGGACGTCACAACTGCTGAGTTGTCATGTAAAATCCCGGCGTTCTCCTTCTGCTTCCATCGCTGCTTGGTGTTCTTAGTGCATAAAACAAAGCGCACTTGAAACTTCTTGCTTTTGTTTGTAACTTCAGAATATTGGACGTCATCTTCGGATAGAACGCACGTTCTCCGTCATGGTTAAAGTTCGCTCATTTTTGCTCTTCTTCGCTACGTATGTTTCCACGCCACACATTAGTCCGCAAAAATGGTCCGAATGCTCCAGCTGGTGGACAGCGTTCGGCGGAAGCGATGGCCATACTGGCTACAAAGCAGGCACCATTGGTCCAGCAACAAGTCTTCGTGAAATGTGGAACATAACGGCAATCGGCTTGCTGACGGCTCCGGTGATTTTCAAAGGAGCCGTCTTCGTCATGACCGACACCGGTGTTCTTCATGCGTACAACAACACGACGGGCGGGCCGATAGGTCTTCTCAATCTCGGCGCCGGTTGGGACATTGGACCTCCGACGATTGACGCTGGTGGCGCACTTCTATATGTGGAGTACGTTGGGAAACACGAAAAGATCAAGCTCTTTGCTGTCGATATCGCGAAACTCCGCCTAGCTTGGACCGCTACGGGCATCACTCAATTTTCCAACTATCCGTATGGCGTTGCAAGTAGCAAAAGCAACGAAATTGTCTACTTCGCCGGAGGCTACTGGAGTAGCGAAATGTACGCCGCTAATGCTAGGGATGGGCGTGTCCTTTTCAATTTTGACGTCGGTTTCGGCTGCGACTATTGGGCGCCAACGGTGCACGACGATAAGCGTGTCTTCTTTTCTGCTGGAGCTCGCAGTGAGTTTGGAATGGTGGGCGAGATTGAGGCCATCAGTGGAAAAGTGCTTTGGCAATATCGTTTCCCTTCCGTGTGGATTGGCTTGGAGACATACTGGGTTACGGTAGTTTCCAATGATGTCGCTTTCGGTGTCGCATATAAATCAGCGATTCGAATTTCACTTGTGGCTGTCGATATCAATAATCACACGCTGCTGTGGTCGACAGCCGACTGCTCGAGGCGCAACTATAACGTTGATACGACACCCGCAACAGACGGCCGTCGGGTTTTCCTCACGTGCGCCGACGGCGTTCACGCGTTCGACATTCGATCGGGATTTCCCATTATGACGTACGTTCCATGCAACAAGTGCTATGGTCAGCCAATCATCACCGACGATCTCCTCTTCGTCAGATCAGGGGAAGGGGTGCTCGTGTTCGACAAGAAGACAGGTTCGCTTGCGACGTCGATCAAGCTGCATGGTATAATCGATGTGTCAGCGCCAAAGCCGTTTTTAACACTTTCCGTGCGACGTCTGCATCGGCTGCACGGGATGCAGCCGGCCACAGTGACCAAATTTTCCAAAAAAATATTGGCTCAAAAGCTTGCATTTAAGAAGTTATTTCACGTAGAGGGGTCGGACCCCCCACAGACCCCTCTAATGGGCAAAACCCTGCGCTTCATATAGGACGCCCTCGCCGGTACACGTGGTACAACCTATTACAATACCTGATCAACGGCGAGGTCGCCCTAAGGGGCGCCCATGTTTTACCTCTTAGAAAGGTCTATGGGGTCCGAAACTTTTTTGAATACCTTTCTGAATGCCTGCTGAGCCTCTAGGTGCTAGAAATTACAAACCTTGCTGACCCACTCGGATCCTCAGGCTCCATCCTTTTCGATTGTTCACCAGATCTCGAGAATTTTTGAGATATTACAAAATTTTATACGAATGACAAAGGGGCCATGCATAAAGCACGTGCCTGGGAGGGAATGGGTGGGGGTGGGCAAGAAAAGCACGAACGAGCACGAAGGGTGGATTGGGAGTCCTGAGAAAAGCACATGCTCAATTTTCCAAGTTTTTCAGGGGAAAAAATGATTTTTTAGATTTAGATTTTTCAAATTTTGATTTTTAGCACTTGGTTCAGATAGCAGAATAAACATAATTTCAGATTGCAGCGAAAGAAATTTTGGAAAAGTCGGATGCGCAACTTTGATTTTTCGAGCGCAACAGCAAATTCTTTTGGAAAAATGCGGACAAGCGCAGAGAAAATGTGTGGTCATCGTGACATCAGCCCTCGGTTCCACTTGTGGAAAAGGGGGGTCGATAAAAGCACGTGCTCCAGGGGAGTGTCCGTAGAAAAGCACGATCGAGGTGCGAAGGGGGAGGGGGTAAAAATGCAATTTTTTGAGCACGTGCTTTTTTGCACGGCCCCAAATAGTACTAATCACAAACGAATTTGAAACATAAAGGCTACCGCTGCATCAAATTCTGACATTTATAACCTACAGACGTTTCATATGGGGCCTTCATATGAAATGTGCTATAAGTGGTAAAACTTCGAAAAAACGGTCTCCGAATGGGCGCCCCATATGGGCTTCATCGCCTGTCATGGAGGGGGTGAGGCGTTCCATATAAGGCGTCCTCGCACGGAAAGTGTTAAATAATTCTCTGCTAAAACGCGAAAAGATGGCCAAGTGAAGGACTGGAATACAGTCTCCGGAATGGCGTACCATGATCGAAGGCTCTTTCTCGCAAGCGGTTCTTTGCTTCATGCGTATAAGCTCGCCGCTTAACTGGTCACCGGCAGAAAAGTTGTCAGAAAGACACATGAACGTTCATTCATAACGTTGCCTTTCGAAGGCCATTGAAGCACATTTTATTTCTGCTTGCAGAAAGTGGTTGCGCAAGTTAACCGTTACAGGTGCTCAGTGTTTTGATATTGTTCGACAGTTTATCTATACACTAAAGCAACGAAATCCTCCTCCTCCTCCGAAACAGACAAATGTCAACTTTATTTTTCGCGAGCGGGGTCAAATTTAGCTAAATCAGCCAATCAGCGCGAAGAAGAAAATAGTGGCACGTAAGAGGGGTGTGTGTTCTCTCATGATTCACACTGTGTTTCCACCATTTCTTTCGGTGGCGCAAGTCAGCGTCGTTGCGTGCGGTACGTAGGTACAGAGGTAGTGATCAGTAGTAGTTTAGACTCTGTATAAGCTCATCCATGTATGACGTCACCTAAAAATTTTTTGCCATTCTTCTCCTCCGTCGCCTGCCGTCACTTTTTGCCCGACCTTCCCCTGAAAAATGACGTCACTTTACAACCCTCGCCCGCGAAATTTTTTTGCCGAAACGATGATGTCAACGCTTAGTTGAAAACACGATTTGGAGACACTGCAAAACTCTGCCTGAAATTGGTGCACATAGCTTCAATTATGCTCAATTTTTTGGAAAATTTTTGTACTTGTTACAGTTTATTTACAAAATTTCCCCAAATTTCTGTTTTATCTAGTCATTCAGGTGACGTTACTTTGTCGCCTACCCCCTGCTCCCTCCGTCACTTTCTTTGACAAATTTTTTGACCTTCTCCCCTCTCGGCAAGTGACGTCATATATGGATGAGCCCTAATGTAGGTGGGTCTTCCTGTCCGTCCAGGGCGTACCTCAAGATCCCGAAATGCTATAGATCCAACAAATTTTGAGAACAGCTTTAGAACGTCCTGAGAACGGTTCCTAGCTATATCTTGTTTCTCTTGGATCACGGGATTTGGAGATTCAGAGATGGAAGCTCGCGTGCATTGAGAATGGTCACCGGGTTTGCGCGAACGCGCTTTCGCGTTTCAGATTGTGTTCGCATGGATTGCCTTTGTCTTCTAGGCCGCTATAATTGAAGGCGTTCTCATACTTTGCTGAAACGTGCCTCTATCAGCGCTTCAACTAAATTGGGCTTTGCACCTTATCGTTCGAAAAGTTTAACACGTGGTCGAAACATTGTGTAGATGACGTCATATGTGTTTACACGTTACCGTGGTTGGATGCAGCAGTTGCATAGAGTAGTACAGTTTATCCAGCCAAAGGCATCGCATCTAGGTTGACCCCAAAGCGATTGTCCACTGCCCGGAATTTTCCTAAAAATGACTCAAAAACAGTGAAAAAATGTGACAAATGTAATCACACATGACTGAAATCATACGTGCTGCCCTAAATTAACGAACATTTGCAAAGAAGTGGGCCGGCGGGTCGCCGAAGAGCATAGTAACCAAACAAAACAAGTCGGATGTAGCGATCCTCGAGGCCCACTCACGTTAATGACTGATTTAGAGGGTCAAAAAGCAGCGCTGTCAACAAATTTTACATCTACGGATTCGGCTAGTCCTGCGAAAAAAATGCAAAAACATTTTCTGGATACCGAGATTAAAACTCAGGCGGTCCGCGTGAAGTCAAACGTGCTAACCTCGACACCATAAGACGTCGCAATGAGTATCCAAAAACATCAACGTAAACCGCAACGAGAACTGAGCCTTGGAGAGAGTCAAGATTACGAACGAAAAGTGTACTACAAAAATGAATGAACTCGTAGAGTACTTGAGTAAACTTCCTCGGGCTATATGTATACGTGATAGCGAACCGAGTGATAATAATTTCACGAACAAGTTACCCAAAAGGTGACGAAAATCTACTTACAATTCGCCTCTGAAAGAGCACTCAAGTCAAAGTCAGAACCATTGCCTCGTTTTAGATCAGAAGAAAAAATAATCGAAACGCTTTACAGTGTGACACGAATCAATTTGTCCACGACTAGCTTTCGGTCGAAATAGAAATTTTCGTATTGTATATTCTCGTAGCGCTACGACGAGTGCTAAGTGCAAAAGCTACGACCCCTATCGCAAGGCGTGCCTATCGTAGAGCACGAACATCATGAAGGTCCCGTGCAAGGTGGCGCCAGCGCCGTGGGACCGCTGCGAGAAGGCGAGCTGCCCGCAGATCCTGGGTAACGTCGGCGGATGTATCGGCGGCTTCTGCGCTTGCGTTCCTGTTCTTTGCAAAATTAAGGGCGAGCGAGATGTATGCGACTGTTCGAAGCCATCCGGACTGTTTGGTTAACGGGCGTGCGGATCCGATTTAGAAGATCAAATGAGATTTGCGGGTTTCTTGAAGACTGCGACGTGGCAGTAGGCGCCATTTTCTGTTAGTGAAATAGTTTGGCATGTACTGTATGAGTTTTTCGTAACTCTTTACCATAATACGTGAATCAAACAGCTGGTTTTGAAGCATTTTAGCAACAATCAACAGCACTGATTTTTTCATTTCGCGCCATAACGAGTTCAGTGTTAGTATGAGACAGAAACACAAAAGATCATTTTTTCTGGTCTCACACTAGATATGTTGCCCAGAAAGCTATGTTAAAGAGTAAAAAAGACACTGGAAAGCTAACGCGTGAAAAGTATTCGACGAAGACAGCATATTTCGTTAGTTGTCGGCGGCTCATATGCTGATTGAACCACTGCCTCCGCTTTTGTTCTGACGACGAATCAAGCGGAAGAAAACCTTGACTCGACGTATCTACTGGCGCAGCCTATTATGCAACGCACAAAAAATCGACACGAGCGAGAAGTTTCACCAAATTTGCAAATTAAAAAATTATAAACTGCTTTAGCAAAAAAAACAATGACAATGGAAAGAAAACTTTACTTCAAAGTATAAGGCTTTGTCCTTTAGGGCTTCCTGCAAATGAAGAAAAATCTATCTGAATGCGGTAAAAAATTGCTGAACCAAAAACCAGCCACTTTTAAAATCTAAGCCAAATGTTTGCACATGGACGAAAATCGAGAAAACTTTGAATGACTGCTAACAGATTCGGGTACCTATGCGTTATTTTGGCCAAATTCAAACAAATTTCGCACATGCATGACCAATTAGAACAAATTCAAGTACAAATCTTAGAAAAAAAGTTGAACCAAAGGGCCAAATTTGGCAAAAAATAGAGTTTGCAGCGACAAATTTTTTAAATACATCTTTGTGGCGTCGTCGATGCGCTATGCATACCTCATTCTTTTCAGTTACCAAATCTTTGCCGTTTGTCAAAACGTAGACTAGCAGAAATTCCAAAAATGCGCAGCAGACAAAGATGACGGCCGTCATTCTCCAGACGTCGATTGCTCTTAATCGTTGAATCCTCGAGTCAATCTCACCGTACGCTGTCGTCAGAATCGCGACGGCGAGAAAAGTAGCGCTCAAAAGTGCCGAACGCCGGCCGACGGCACGCGGATCGAACCAGAAGGAAATCCACGAGAGACTGACAAAAAGCGATGACGGAAGGAAAAACTGGTAGTAAAATCCAGCAAAATGTCGCGTAAGCTGAATCGTTGCGATTAGCCGAATATAGGTGCCTGAAACATTGCAAGTGAATTTCATGGTACGTACTGTAATCTCATTGAAATAGTAGTGTTTCTGAGACCGGAAGTCAAGGTCGTATGTTGCAGGTCCATTGAGGCGCTCTTGAATTTATGGCCTGATAGAGTCCAACGTATTCCGTTTAGATATATGCCCAGTGCGGCACCTTCCTTCCATCTGTAGGCGACGTAGTCGTCAGAATGGCGATCTGAAAAATTACATAGGCATTCCCCGAATTACATAACACTTTTATACGTTAAACTCCTCTATAAATAAGCCAATAAACCCCTAAAAATACCACGTTCTGAAAACATCGTTTAATAAATTATAAACAAGAAATGCGCGAAGAAAAGTATACCGGCAAAGTCGAGAAGCCTTCCGTGGAAACAATGAAACATGGCTCAGCAGTTACACAGAACGCTCTGGAACGCTTAAAGTACACCGAAACACAGTGAAGGAACACCCAGTGGATACACGAAATGTTTTGAAACACTGTGCAGAGCAGTAGGTAAAGTGTACCTTGGGGAGAGTTGATCGGCTGACGGAAAGAGCAGGAGAAGAGGGGGAGAATGGAAAGAGAAGAAAAGAGAACTTTAGGAAAGATGTAAAACATATGTGCCGAAAATGAACTGCGTCGTTGGGTCAAACGCTTGCGAACAGCTCTGGAAGACACTGCATCGTTTGTCCCCGCTCACCGACTTCGACAAAGCACAATTTGAAAATGTTGTGGAACACGAGGCAATTGCCATTTCAGCGTACTCTCTTCGACGTCTACCAATTTTTGTCGGCTGGGAAAGTAAGATTTTCAAGCACAAAAAAAGAAAAGTAAAGCATAAAGAAAGAGAAGCAGAGTAAGCAATCTAAGTCTGACTAGTTAGCTATCATAATTTTAGTGCTCGTTCGATGGTTGGGCTTAATGTCATTAAAGAAATTGGCTATGAGATCTGCACTTACACGATTCAACTTCAATTGTGCAGAGTTCGTTTCCAAATGGATAACTGACAATGTTTGGTGTGTAGAAAAACTTAATCGACAACCTGGAATTTTACGACACGTTGGACATGTCATGCGTGTTTTTTATCGACAAAATTCTTATAAAAGCAGTGTATAAAAGGAAGACGGTGTCATTCGCACTGACCTTGTGCTATACATAACCGTGCCATCCTTATTCACTCGGACAAACGAATTCTCCTGGTCAATCATATGTCGTTGCTCATTCTTCGAGTTCGGAAAGAAAGCATCCGGCCGCCACATCCGCTCGACGAGGGCACCTTCGGCCATCACGAAATCTGGCATCTCTTTTCCTGGAAACGCGTCCCTGTACGCAAGACGACTGTCATTCCAGTGCTGCCGGAGATAGAGTTGAGCACTAAATTCCTGGACGAAACAATACAGCACAATATATGTTTGCGCCAATTATCTGCGGAATAGAAGTACACACTCCTTTAGCAATATCGAGATCGTACAGTCCCATTATGTACATGTTGACTTCCACGATCGTCGCCTTTCGCCTTCCCGTAGCTAAAACCATATTCCAGTCGCGTTTTAGCTCTCGATTAATTAAACCGCTGAACAAGTTTTACGTACCCATATCTCTGCCTGGACGCAACGAAACATTGTCATGTCTGAAGATATAGTCAAGAATCTCCTCCTCACCGACGTACTCAGTAAAGCCTCTCGAGAAACCGTTAACAAAGAAAACTGTTACAAAAGCACGAACAAAGAGCCACATACTTGCTTTCGCCTGGCACTTTCAGTTTGTGCGCACACGTGCAAGCAACGGTTAAACATAAATAATTGCAGCTACGGCGAATGTTGCAACCTGATACGTGAGTGTGAAGCAACACAAAACTCTAGCGCCAGATTCAAACACTTAAATCAAAATCAACGATTCAGGCAATTTTTCGCTTAAAAATGTCGAGTACTGTTTCGTACAGTTAAGTCCTACTTTTTAGGGCCACTGACGCATGTCAGTGATCCTATTGCCGTGACCCGGGTCTGCGTGTGTCTGTCTGTGCGTTGACAACATAACTTTCGAAATAAGAGAGCTAGCGGACTGAAACTTTGTACGCGGGTACCTTAGGGAAAACCTAGGTTCAAATTCGTCACGCAATTTGGAATTAAAGTTATAAAAGTGAGAAACAGCGCTGCAGGCGCAAAATTTTCAAAATTTAGCTTCAAAAAGCACCAAAATCGACTTTTACACCGAAAAATGTTTTGGGTAATGAGAGGAAAAACGTCTATCTTACCATTAGCTTGGGTGCAATGGGTCTCGGCAATCTCATGTTTCAATGTGCGACGATGCTTGCACTCGCCGAAAAGTACAATTTACAACTCATCATCGAGACGTCCACCAATCACGAACCCCTTCTCCGAGCGTTTGACCATCTCAACGTCCAGATAATGTCACGTGGCCCGACGAAGAAGTGAATCAATATTATTGTGTACCGAACCATGCTATCTATCGAACATGCACGATGCATCGCTAACAAATCCAAATGCGAAAAGCGGAAATTTTCGGCTCAAAAGCTGTCATCAGAGCTACAGTTTTTTTGCTCACATTCGACAACGGCTCATCGAGAGGGAATGAAATTTTTGTCGACTGTTCTGTCAGCACAGCAGCGCTCCAGGTTTTTGGTGCAAGAAAAGTGCTAAACTCATTCATTCATTTTGGAAACAACGTCTTGTGCATCGCTACATTGTTGAAACAGTCTGGGATCCACACCGTTTCTCACTGAGTTTCCAGCGCTCCCTCGCCACCTCCCATTCACCACTGTGCTCCAAGGAGGGGATACAGGGAGCCAACGATCCCCGGAAATTGGGTTTGGCACACCGGAAATTCAGGAAGATCAACCTGGAGAATTTCCGTTCGGGCACAGAAAAAATGGGGTTGCAATAATATACAAAGTGTTCCAGCTGTCGGAAACGATGCACGAATGTTGAAGCTTGGTTCTGTTTCTTCTGTCCGATTATTTCAAGTTGATCAGAACTGCTAGAACTCTTGCAATTTTTACAGTTTTTTCCATTTTTTTTCCTCAAAATGGAACGCGTGAGTAACCAGATAACCAACGTCGCACAACTTGAGCTTAGAACACCACACAAAGTCAGGAAAGCATTCTTCCGTCGAGGCTTTCGCAGCTTAATCTTCAAGCCAAAAGTCGGGAAAGCAAAAATAAAAATCGGAGGAGCAAACCGTAACCACTCCATAAAAAACTATTGGTTAGTGTCAAGAGTCTTCAACCTTGCCACCTGCTTTAAATTTATCACTGATCAACATACCCTGTAATACCGAAAACGTCCACGAATTTGTGAACAAATCTAATGTTTTTTGACGCTGGCTTCGCTCACGACAAATGTATAAATTTGAATGCTTCTTTTGCCATTTACAATTTGCAATCAGTTGCAGCATTGAGTATTTTAAAATTAGTAAATGGTATTAAAGACCTAAATGTTTTTGTCGACGATTCACAACTTTGGTAAACAAAAAATTTGTGTATAAACTTTTACAGACTGAGAATCAGCTGAGCAATAGGCTTTGACGAGACAAGTGCTAATACGGTCTCAGATTGACGTTGCTATGCCCGTGTAAAAAGTTATAGGCTTTCAAAGTTTTAACTCCCGGATTCGGCGTTTGCCCTCTCTAAAAAATTCTGCTAGAAACGCTGCTGTTCGATAATCCCAGTGGTCTGTGCAGTAGTAAAGTAAATGTTCGGACTTTGGCCGAACGCAAAAAATGTACGCATAATTTCTGTTTTTTGCTCACCGTATTTACAAGAGCCGAAATGACCGAGACCACTATTTCATCGTTTTTTTCAAACAACACAGAAAAAAATAATTATGCTTAATTTGCTAAACGCCATTTCAAGGAGAGAACGCACCTGAACATACCGTACGATTACGAAAGTGTGATGCACTATCTTACGCATGGTTTTGGCATCAATCCCAGCTTGGTAATAGAGAACTCTTTAATGCACAGCTGTGTTTAAAATATAGCTAAGTACTGACTTTTGTGTAGCAAGCCGACGTTTACAACAAAGCGGC
>JAQGBB010001830.1:0-12363 GCA_034691745.1 Prismatolaimus dolichurus | reverse complement strand
TCGGCGAGCGAAGCGAGCCGAAAATTTTGAAGTTTAGCCCGAAATTTTACAAGTTTTTGCTTTGTTTTGTGTTTTTTCGTGAAAATAGAGGTTTTTTTTAGAGAAATAGAGGTTTTAGAGGTTTTTTAGAGGTTTTAGAGGTCGGTACGAACCCTGATTTAGTATTTCACTTGCCAATAGAATTTTGTGTCGCCGAAGCATTCACAGACCACGATTTTAAAAAATTGACGAGCCTGGCCGGGCCGTGAAATTCTCCCGAACTCTGCCTGTTCACTTGTTATTCAGCTTAGACCAGTCTGGTGTGCTATAAACGGTTTCAGCGTGTTTACCGCTAACCACTGCTCTACGTTCTGTCTGCCTTCTATACCTCAGTATTATTAGTCTTTATAGCAAACCAGAGTCTTCGTATCAATGTTTAAATGAATAAGGAGTGAATGAGCAGCGCTATGAATTCACAATTTAGAGCGTGACGATGTAACGGCGAAATGTCGCCGTGATGTTTTCTTCAGCTAAGATTGGAAAGCGTCAAAGTTGTGCGTTTTTCGTCTTCAAGGACACTGAAAAACAGACAATTTTTAAAATAAATTTTTCTTGTCTCCGCGTACTTTAGGAAACAATATTTTCTTCTCACGATAGCTGACAAAACACGCTTGCAATCAGCATATTTTTCAAAGCAAAATCATTAATGTTATGTGCCGCGATGGTTGATCGACGGGTCCTGCGCTTGAACAAGGTGAATCGGCGAAGCCGAAAATCGCATTTTGCATACGACAAAACAATAAAAAATTTGAATGTTCTAGAGCACCCCGAAACACTCAGAAGCACCCCAGAACACAAGTGCTTTATCTAGCTATGCAACATACAGCTGTGTTCCTCTGAACTAAAGCTTGTACTAGAACCAAATTTTGTTGAATTGGAATTAGTTCTAGTTCCAGTTTTAGTTCGGAAGTTGGCGCAAATATTCTTTCAATTTCAGTTGAGGGTTGAGTGCTATTTTCCATGTTTTAGTTTCAGTTTTACTTTCAGCAAACCGACCGCAAAAACGAGTACTCTGGATAACCGCTTTCGACTAAAAACGACGAAACTTCATAAAAATCTGATGATAACAAGTCGGGCGAGCCGCCAAGAGCACACTACGTTACACGTTTCCAACCTCTTTTCCAGCAATTGCAATGACCGACATTTTTTTAAACTCAAAATATACGTGAAAAAATGTCCAAGTTCAAAACGAAAATTTCACTCTGCGAGCGGAGCAGCTCAAAAATTTCACACTTCGCAGAAATGCAAAATGCAACGTGAAAATTCAACAAATACGTATAAACCTTGCACTTTTGCGTTAAAAAAAATTAAGCAAAAAAAACGCCCCTGAATCGCTTCTGAAACTTCAAATTTACGGGTTTTCGCGTGTCGCGGCGGCCGCGCGTACGCTGTACAGTAAAAAATAAAAAGTGCATTTCTAGCCATACGTTTTAGAGCCAATAAAAAATGGGTTGTCCCACGGTGTTTCGTAGCGTTTTAAACCACAAACGTTGTGCTGAGCAAACCGAAATTTCGTCGATATGTTTCGCTTTAGTTTGCGGTCAATTTTGCTTGCTGCGTCACTTGCTCCATCGTCGACGCGCACCGCCGAGCACTGTGAACGCGATGAAGTGTCGGCACGAAACACTAAAATACTAGGAGACTGTCACCGCACCCCATCAGTTTTGTCTCAAATGCTGATCTAATTCACGCGCTTCTATTTTTTCGTTTAAAAAAATTTCAGACAGCATGTTCTGTTATCATCTATTGTTATTTTCGTAACGTAAATTGTCGGATTTAAGCCAGTCGATGTGGCTAGCGTTTTGAGGCTGTGTTTAATGCAGCGCGCCAATGATGCGACGTAGAATCAAACACAGCCTAAAAACGCCCCCTCCGCGTACTCGCTTAAATGCGAGAAAAGTGGTGCGTCATTCATACTATCGCTCCATTACGGAGTGCAAAATTTGTCTCATATTTTGTGTGCACATTCACGGTAATTTATCATATTCTTTTAATATTCTTGCAAATTAAAGAAGAATGGCTTATAAACAAGAACCTGTCTTCTGATCCAAAAATCCGAGTTCGACGCCTTCATCGGTTAGAATATTTTTGCATTTTTTCTTTTTCAGACTTTGAAGCGTAGTATTACATTCGGTGCCTAAAACCGGTTGATAACGTTTGAAAACTGGTTTTGTGCATCAGTGGGCCTCGGAAATTCTTACATCCGACTTGTCAACTAATAATTGCATCACTGTTATAAAAATGTTACTGTTGTGACGCCACAGCTTCTGTATCGTCAGCAATATTCTTAGCTTTTCCAAAACGACGTTGCACTTGCCGCAGCATCTTAACGAGGAACTGAACGATCTCGGCCAGCGCGATGAACGAACCCCCAAGGCAGAGTCCGAAGGATCCACCCACGCTGTTGATGACATCTATCACTTGGATGGCCTGCGTCTCAACGATGAGCATCAGCTGGACGTCCTTGTAGTAGATGTTGACGACAGCGAACTGTTTGCGGAAATCGGTGAGATTCATCGGAACGCTAATGTTTCCTGTATCGACCATCGTCTTGAACGTCGTCGGTGACATCAGCGGTGAAACCGAAACTTCTGTGACATACTGTGTTTCCTCGCACTGCAACGAGCAATTGCAAGATGCGAAAAGCTGTCCGAAGACGCTACAACCTGCAGGTATGGTATAGTTCGTATAATTTCGACTGTTCATCAGATCGAGATAGCACAGCGAAGTCGGTAAACATAAAGCATTTGTCTGATGGCTGTACATCATGTAGGGTGGACCGAAGTACGGTATACAGTTGCACGCTTTCCAGAAGATCTCGGTAAGACACTGCATCAGACAGGCGGCATTGCTATAAGCCGTAAGAAAGGGATACCACTGAAGTGTGTTCTTGCTGACGCACTTTCCGATCGACTCGGTGTAGCGGACGATCTGCGTGACGCTGATGGCGATGTCGGTCGTGAAACCGGCCGGAATTTCTACGTTTGTCTCAAACAAGCTCACCGGAGCAACGTCACGTGAGTGCGGCAAAGCGACGAATCCGAATGTATTCTGCGAGGCGGCGCTGAGCGTGCAGTATTGGTCGGGTTGAACGTTGAGGTACAGTTGGAGGCCACTGCGTGGACCGGCCGCCGAAGTGGTCAAGTTGTATTTGTTAATCTGGTCGCTGCTGGTGCCGAACGCTTGTGCATGAATCACCTAGTGTTGAGAAGTCTGTTGTAAATTTTCACGACTTTTTTGTGTGATTTCATTTTCGTTTCTTTTTTAAACCCCGCGAAAATTCCTCGACTTCAAGACGAAAGTTTTATGAGCTCAGTTTTCACATTCGAAGAAAAATTCGAACACGTTAGCAATACTTACTAAAAATTAGAAACTGTTTAGCTTTATGTTAACTATTCAGTCAGCTACTGATTTTTTTGGTCTCATTTTAGCTTTTCGAGTTCCGTTTCCATTTGCCCCGCAGAAATTGTGTTTTCCGCTTTCGTTTCAGCAAAACCCGAAAAAATTAATATTTTACTTTCCGGTTTAAAAAACCCTAAAAATTCTTAATTTTTTGTTTTTTTTTTTTTTACATTTAATGTTGAAAACTTTTGCACATTTTTTCACAGCTGGGATTTTAATCACAATTTTTTTTGCGGCGCTACATCTTCAAGAAATGACACGTTTTGCACACACAGAAATTCACGCGCGAGTTGTCTCACGAATGACCTAAGCGACATGACGTTTTGGCTCTCAAGCAGCGTTTCACGCAAGCCCTATTTTCAGTGGTTTTAGCAAAATCTTGGAACGCGTATAAAAAATTATCACCATGCTTTTAACCTCAGTGGTTCTATAAATTCGGAGGTTTAATAAACGCTGCTGAATGCTGGTAAATGTTTCTGAGTAGATTTTTTCGTTTTCTCTCTGTTTCCGAATCAATTTAGATTTTCCAGTAGTTCCAAAAAAATAACGATTTTTCCATTCTGTTTTCTTTCTAGCATACCAAAAAAATGCAACTTTTTTTAGAAAACAACCATGGGGCGACACCTGAAGTGTTTTTCTTCCAGAAATCTTGGAATTCTATTTTTGCTTTAATTATTTAGTAGAAAATCCTGAAGAAAATTAATTTTATTTATTTCTTTGTTTTTACACAAATGTAGATGATTACCTGCTGTATGGCGGAGTGGTATTCAACGCAGTTGGGCGTCACCGCCTCGTGCGGCGAGAGGGACTGATTATAGCAGGATGGGACAAGCGCTTGATACCACGGCTCGTAGAGTACGTCTACTGCGGTAGTGTTTAGCAAGCTGCCAAACGCATTGATGTACTTCTCGGACGAGTAAAATGTAAAGCAGGCGCCAACATCGGTCATGTGATTGAGGAAAAGATCCGAGCAGTTGATCCACTTGCCCTGCCACTTGCAGCCGAGCACTGAGTTGATGCTATTGTGCATCGTCTCTTTGATGACGCGGCCGACGCCGGCGATCTGAACCCAGTTGAGAAAACCGCCCATGGCGAGCATATCGGAGCGCATTGGAACGCTCGACTTGCATTGTGAGAAAGCCTGCGTCAAGTCGATGTCGGCCTCGTACTGGAGAGTAGCGAAGATGATCGCTGGAATGACGCTGGCGAATTCCCGGAAACCAGCTACGTCGGCTAGAAACTGATTGTTCGAACAGATCGTGATAGCGGGGAAGTCGATCGATGTGGTTTTTGCGCCATAGGCAAACTGAAAAAGATGCTACTTGTTTCACCAGGTGGCAAAGCGATGAAAAGTAAGCACTCCATGAAAGAGCATCTTTATTTTAAAGGATGGAATGACCCACAAGCGAAAGAAGAAAATATCCGAGCATTTTTTTTTACATACGATCATAATACAACTTTTTTTTGCTAACAAGTAGAATCGGCATAGCCGAAAACGCATCTTACATGTAAACAAACAAGTAAATCGGCAAAGCCGAAAAGGCATTTTGCCGTTTCACAAAAAAACACCAGCACATAAATTTTTGAAGCAACAGAGAAAAGGAGGCCACGATTTTTTGCCGTACTGCGTTTTTTCCTTGTGTCTCGCAAAAAAATTAAAAAAAAAATTTTGCCCCATAACATTGGCAAGTTGGCACCTACCATTGGCAAGTTTGTAGATACCATTGGCAAGTTTGCGTCTACCATTGGCACATTGAAACATGCCACATGCACTACCATTGGAACATGCCACTGGCACTACCATTGGAACATGCCACTGGCAAGTTGGAACATACCATTGGCAAGTTTCCAACTTGCCAGTGGTACACCTGCACTGTTTACACCGTCCGATAACTTTTGTCCGCGGGCGGGGATAGGGGGGATAAGGGGGATACGGAGGGATAATTTTAGAGCGACCAGTAAGCCTTCTTTTGCTTACGCCCTTCGGGCTCCAGGCAGAATGCAAAAAAGAACAGGCGAACAGCAAGTGTTTGCATTGCAGTTCGTTTTAACGCAACATTCATGCGCTTTTAATACGCTAAACACGCGGGTTTCGTATGTACACACCATGACTGCAAGCGTGTGCGCAAAAACTTGACTGGCTCGGCGAATAGGAAGATAAGGGTACAGCACAGGGCGACAGGGAAACAGTCCATGTTCAACCACTTAGCTATTCTATTCTTAGATTCCGCTGCGCTCCACGCAGGATGCAATAATGTCGTGAGTCCCAGCAGGTCAGCCTGTTTTTGCATCCTGTGTGAAGCGCTAGCCTAGCGTACAAGACAAGTAGAATTGGCAAAGCCGAAAAAGCATCACTCATGCATAAACGACAAGAATAATGACAAAAATTTTTGTCGTCTGGAACACTCTGGAACAGCTTGGGACACTAGGCGTGTTCCACGTTCTAGACATAGAACATACAGCACTGGGTTACTCTCGACGTTCGTAAACTTTTGTTTCGAGGAGCGCAAGGCGGATACATCGGAAATGGGAGAATATGGGAATAATGCACCTTTGACCACTTGGTTTTCCTTATATTCCGCTGCGCTCCATGCGGGATGTAAAAGGCTTGCCTGCTGTTCAAACGTTGACTTAGGCCCTTCTATGCTAACTTTACTCATCTACTCTCGACACATGCTCCAGCGAATAAGAGCTCGCAGATGACTTATTATTGCAGTACAAAAGCTTCGTATTAATGCTAGTTGAAATCTCCTGCGTCCCAAGGTGTTCCAGACCAACGAAAAGTGTCCGGGTTTTCTGTTTCCGCCGCATGTGTTTTACTTGTGTTCCATTGAGCATACGACACTTTGTGGGTTGGCTAACGTAGCAATTTCAGTGTAAAGCCAAAAGTGAGCTAACTAAGGTCAATCCAATGCTGAAATCTATGTTCAGGATTCAGTCTATGAGAAAAACTGCTTGCTAACTCACGTCACCCTACGAATACGACGACCGTCTTACTTACGTGCTCAAACGAAGCAGCTGTGGCCACGTCGAACTGAAGATAGGCGTACACATTGAGATACGTTTGGTACAACAGCAAGCCGGTTGCGAAAAGAACGCAAACCCCAAAAAACGTCGTACGAACTACGAAGAACGCTCCACCGTTCAGATTAAAGTACTGAAAGCCATGAAGGTACGTTTCGAACACGACCATCGTTCCGAGTCCGACAGGACGGTTAATGTTCAGTCAGATGGATGCTCCGCTTTCGCTACTGCTCTAGATAATGAAATTGAAGATCATGAGACGAGTTTGTGCGCTTTGTTTCCCACGAGATCCTTTTTGATAACATCGATGAGCTTATATAGAAGAGCGAAAGAAGCCGATTCGATCTGTGCCTTCTCGACAAAGCTTTCTGCGTCATTTCAAATTGATAGCCGACTGTTTATACTGACAACTGTTGTTTGGAGCGATGAGCTAACGGGATCAATGTGTTGCAAAACATTGATCCCGATAGCTCATCGCTCCAAGCAACAGTTGTTTGCACAAACAGTCCCTATCAATTTGGAATGACGTAGACAGCTTTGTCGAGAAAGCGCAGATCGAATCGGCTGTATCGCGCTGGCATACCAACATTTGTACCTACGAAGCAACGTCAACACCGAGAATGAAAATGCTCATTGACCTTACCGATGCGCTGCAGCTGTACAGCGTCAACGTCGACATTTAGACGCTAAAGGATGCCGCATATAAGTTCGTAATCTTGTTTGTACAGGCACCGTCTTAATATTATTCCCAATGTATCATTGTCAGTATAGAATTTGTCTCCTCTTCGTCGCTGTCATCCTCGTCGCCATGCCGTTGTTCACGTGCGGAGGCTGCTTCGGTCAACGTTGGTCAAAGATAATAGCTAAAGCTTCGCTCGACAGGCCGAGTAAGTGGAAAATCTTACGGGAAACTCGCAAGGCATTTTACAAGCGCAGAGCACGATGTTTCAGGCAGCTGCGTCGACGGAAGATTCAGCTTGAATGACCTCTAGACGGCGAGCTGTCTCCTTCTTTGTCGCCACCTGAACGGAAAGAGTCGGTCGAGTCATTCTTCGGACGTTCCCCGCCGCACTTGGACGTGCCAACGCGAACAGCTCCGCCGATCAAGTGTCGAATACAGCAGTTTCCGTCGAAAAAGTTTCTCGCAGACCTGTTCGGCGAAGTAAAGCCTGAGCCTGAGTCAAAGCTGGCGCCTGCCTTCCCGAAGCTGCCATCGGACGTAGTGCCGGAGAACGCCGTCGCCGCTGGCTCAGAAGAGAAACTGATCAGCGATCTAGCCGACGAACGAATGAAGCAATGATGAGAGATTTCATAGGTTCAAGCACGTTGTCTGGCATTTATAAGTTGCTGTATCGTTGGTCTCTGGCGGTTAGTGTAGTCATTGTTGCCCCTTGAAGCTGCTTGTACTTTATACAAGTAAATCGACAAAGCTTGTGGTGCAAAGCAAAATGCGAAGCAGCACATAAGTTTTTGAAGCAAGAGAGAAAAGGAGGCCATGATTTGTCGCCATACTGCGTTTTTCCTCTCTCTCTGTTGTCAATTTTTTTTGGCTTTGCCCCCCCCCCCGAACCCCCATGCCATTTGCAAGTTTGTACATACCATTGGCAAGTTGGCGCCTACCATTGGCAAGTTGGCGCCTACCACTGGCAAGTTGCTCACAACGTCGGCGAACTTTTGTTCGCTGAGGAATGGGGGGGGGGGGATTTTTTAAATATGACCAGTAGGCATCCTTTTTCCGTTCGCTTCGCTCGCTCATCTGGCGGGATGCAAAAATGCGCACAATCACTGTTATTTTTGCATCCCGCCTGGAGCCCGAAGGGCGTAAGCAAAAGGATAGCTAACTGTTCGGACAAAAATCACCCCCTCGAAAAATCGAAAGTTAGCGGACGTCCAGAGGATCATAGTGCACTCTGTTCCAGGCGGTTTGATGGGACACCATAGTGTTCCAGGCTGTTCCAGATGTTCCAGGCTAATTCAGAACATATCGAAAAGTTGCCTATGTGTACTTTTTTTGGCGGACGTGGAGGAGGCGTTAGTACACGGTATCGCGTGTCGTGCGTTGTTTTTTTTTTGCTTCATGGCAGGATGCTTTTTCGGTTTTGCCGATTTACTTGTAGACAGTGCCGGATGAAACGTTTTGCGTGCGCGCACGTTGGAAACCCGCATTTTCAATTTCAACGCATATTGCTTCAACTGATATCGACTGCACTGTGAGAATCGAGGCGGAATGGAAAAAAATTCGATTTGCCCGGCCGGGAATCGAACCCGGGCTGTCCGTGCCACAAACGGACGTGCTGCCTGTACACTACCGAGCACTCGCACAAAGTGTCAGGAAACTACTTCAATCACGGAGCAAAACGATCGTCCTGGTCTGACGCAATGCTCTGAGTTTGCAGGAAACCTCACCAGAAGCACGAAGAAACCTTATTGCGCTGTCTGACGTAATCTGTGTCCAACCTTCACGCAACACATTACAGCGTCGACGTCACGGCAACAGTGTTGAGTCACGACGAAAACAGAATTGCAATCAATTAATCCTATTCTGCAAATTTTTTTTGCAAATTTGAGAGAAAAAATTATATTTTTGAAATTTCATAATTTTTTTTAGGTTTTACGGCGTTTGTTCACCAAACATACCAGTGTTTGCTTGTCCGTCTCGCGTGTCGCACGTTTTTTTTGGCGCTCGCAAGTTGTGCTTCCAACTCCGTCATCTTCGCGAGCAACTTCTGCTTTTTTCGTCGCTTGCAGCTTGGAGACAAAGTCGATAATTCACCAGTGATAATGACAAATAAATCGGTAAAGCCGAAAAACGTATTCTGCTTACTTCATATAATTGAAATGCAATAACTACGAAGAGCTTGGAACACCCCGAACATATTTTTGGACGTTCCACTAGCATGCTTAGCCGTCCGCTAGGTTTGAGTTTTTCAAAAGGGAAGGGGGAGAAAAGCGAATGGAGATGGAGAGGGAATTTTTTTCTGATCACTATACCTCCTTGAGGCAGGACACAATAAACGAATGATATAAAACGTTCTGCTTTGGCTTTACGGGCAGTGAGAAGCGAACGGTGAGCCTTTGCAATGCTTTTCCGGGTGTCATGCCGATGTCTTGATCGTCAACGAGATCGACGCGGACGCTGTTACTATTGTCGAGTGCACGTTGATCATCCTTCTTCTCAACGGCGATCACCACCGCAGGCCGCAGGTCAATAGTAGCCAACGGTTTCGAGCTTCCTGCTGTATTTGTCTTCCGACTTCAGCTCCGCAAGCTAGAAAAATTGGGCAAATATTTCAAAAAATTCGTGATAGTTTTTATATAAGGGTGCGTACAAAATAAAAGGATTACAAAGTTTTACCGCAATTCGCGTAAAGTTTACACGAGTTTGGATTGGTTGCATGACATATGAAGGACTTTCGAGTCGAGTCGTCAGCACTTTTTCTTGTACTGTGTTGTGAACGTCTGAAATGCGATTCGCAAGGAAGTGAAGCAGGTGGTATCGGCTAAGTTGTTTCGTGCACGTCTTCTGAGAGATGGATCGGATGTTTTTGTGGATTCGTGTCATAGTTGGTCTTTCTTTGTGTCATGTGTGTATTATAATATGTCATGTTTGTCTGTCATGTTCGTGTCGTTGTGTCGGGCGCTTATGCTGTTTTGCAGTGCCTCAGACAAAAAACAAATCTTTCTTCGATCGAATCGAATTTAATCGAATCAGTTCAATTGCGATTCGACGTTTGGACTTTCTTTAAATCAAGTCAATTTTATTATTTTTTTCACGTAGGTACGATCAAAGTCATTCCCAGCCTGACTTGGAATTGGCTTGACCTGACAAAAGTTCCGATTCGTTTAATCGAATCGATTTGATTTTGAAAATCCGTTCGCGCTTCGATCC
Organism: Prismatolaimus dolichurus; assembly: GCA_034691745.1. Taxonomy (NCBI): domain Eukaryota; kingdom Metazoa; phylum Nematoda; class Enoplea; order Triplonchida; family Prismatolaimidae; genus Prismatolaimus; species Prismatolaimus dolichurus. The sequence continues at coordinate 2,009 of JAQGBB010001830.1, read as the reverse complement.
GATTTCAGGGATTTTCGTTGTGTCATACATTTTCACTGAAAAAATCGCAAGCCGATCGAACCGCAATCACTCGAGAGCTGGTTTGCCGACCGGCACTTGAGTTGTTGATCGACTGCTCGAGAATGCCAACGTATGACGACGGATCTTCTCCTTACTCGACGTCAGAGATCGAATTCACCTTGAGATGACGAGCACAAAGACGCCATATGTGTGGATTGTGACAACATTTTCTAGGTTTCGCTCCTTGATGCTCGACTACTGGAGGGCAGAAACGTCCTTCAATACAATCAGTGTACTGCGAGTTAGCAAGAAGGTGCGAGCGTGCTCAGCAGCTGTCGGTGCCATCTGTGCAGGTCGCATGAGTTGTCATACCGTATTATCTCGTATTGAAGCCAGTGTGGGCCGGTTGGAATGCAATATACAGTCTTTTATAACAACGGAGAGATGAGTAGTGCAAACCTGTCTGTTGCAGCATCGGGCTCGTATGTGTAAAAACCGGCCAGTGATACTGGCCTAAATCCGAGATAATACGGTAGAGACAACGCAGAAAAATAGCAAAAATATGCCCGTGTACCGCTCGACCGGCGAAGCAAACTGAGCCGAGTGCGCGCGCTGCGCGTCCACAGTGGCCGAGGCGATTTTTTGAAAAATCGTCAATGAACGAGTTCGTTTTCACAGCATTTCATTCGTTTAACAACGAAGTCGCGAAAGTTGTCTACATAGGGAAGCCTGCTTTTTGAAAGGCTATGCAACCACATGGGTGTCTGGCGGCTTCGACGAAGTCTGTGAGTAGCAAACAATTTTAGCTAATTTTCACAAATTAGCTTGATAATACAAATTTCAATTCGGCACTATCTGCAAGCAACCTAAGGGACAGAGAGCTGCAAAAATCATTTAAAAATTTTTTGTGGGACCATATATGATGTCAACGCATTTCAAACTTGAGCGCAATCAGACTATTACTACACTCGCTAGAAGACAGGAGGAACGGCCGGTGGGTGATTAGCCATCGCTTGTGGTCATCGTGTGACCACAAGATCAAGAGTCGGAATTTCGAAAAAACCACTGATATCAGCGCGTTCCCCGAGGTCGATTTCATCATCCCGTGTTGACGACCGCCTACTCGCGGCGAAAATGAGCTGAAAATGAAGTGGGAAAGTTGTAGCCACTTTCAAAAATCGAAGGGTTCGAGTCGACCGACGAAAAGTCGATGCTCTGCCCGAAAGGCTGGGCCTATCGGCGGCGTCTGGGTTTGTTCGAAAGCCATGGCAATAAGAAACGTTTGATGTCGAGATATCTTGGGCCGACCTTTACTCGCGGCGCCGCTACCCTCAAATCCCCGCTAAAGTGGGCAAATTGCATCCAGTTCTCTTACTAGGTATAGCCGGAAATCGGTCCGTATCATACACATGAGAAGAGGAACTACAACTACGCCAAGTATTATCTCTTCGAAACGTTTACTGATGTGGCCGAGAAAGTCGATCATTGATTAGTGATTTTCTCCGCAGTTGCACTCCATGATCTTACGATGTGGTTCGACGCCACGAAGCTCACAAGTGCCGCCAATTTCGCCAAGGGTGCGACAGTACTTGTCGCACTTTTTCTCGTCACACTGAATAATATTGATGCCCGCTATAAAGGCAAAAAATCAATAATTGTCTACCGCTTTCCCGCGATGACTACCGTAGAACTTCATCGGCCACATATTGATTCCCGGACAGTCGCAGTAGGCATAGCAAAACTTGTCGCCGTTGTCGTCGCCTTTTGTGCAACCATCGATGCAGAAACCATGAACGTCACCGTGTCCGACGCACGCGCTCGTGCAGAGAACGTCGCTGCACGAGACGGGAGTGCCTGAAGAAAATTGGGTGCTGAAACTACGGGGAATCATCACCATAGGTATATTAGCTAAATAAGGAACAGTGAAACTTTTTGCATCCTGCCTGGAGCCCGAAGGGCGTAAGCAAAAGGAGGCTTACTGGTCGTTCTGGGATTATTCCCCCCTTATC
>JAQGBB010001829.1:0-12363 GCA_034691745.1 Prismatolaimus dolichurus | reverse complement strand
TTTGGACCTTTATAACACACAAAATCAGTTTTAGCCGACCCCCCACCCCCTCCCCAGAAGCTGACGTCAGTTGTGCATGGCCCCAAATCGAAAAAATTGATCCTCCCGGAAACAGAGAAAAGTCCAAAAATCGCTCAGAAAAAAACCACTGTATACCTAGGAAGCCCATTTCTTGTGGAGTGAAAAGTTCGACGATCGACGATTCGTAGTTGAAGTATCTCTCGAACAATGGGCCCGCTACGCCAATTTCGGTGACATTTCGTAACGTCGATTTGAGAACTGTCGACAGTCGCTCTTCGATTTCGTCGATCGCTTCCAGCTTTCCCTGGAAGCGACTGAGCATCGCGGACAAATTCTCCGAACGAATATCGGAAATAATCGCGTCAACATGCTGGTCGTAGATCTTTGCTAAGGTGCTTGAATGCATACGGAGACACAGTCGGGCATTTGGAAAACTAATCCCCGCCGACGTGTTCGGCGAATAAGAGACGCGACTCGCCGTCGGTTCCGAGATGAACGTGGCGACCGTTTCCTGGACGCTCCAGAAAGTCGCAACTGAAAAGCCAACCAGAACGGCGAGCCAGAAGAGACGTTCGACTAGGAAGCGCGACGTTGCGATGAAGTTGAAAACGCGAATGACAGTTGTCGTTGAGAATTTCTCAACGTGCCTTTCAAGCACTTCGCGACTGGGAGCCATGAGATCGCAATCTGCATGTCTCGGTTGACAGTCAAGTTTTGCTGCGTTTTTGTATCCTGCTTGGAGCGCGAAGCGCGGAAGCGAAAGGCTAGCTAATTGGTCAAACTCCAATTATCTCCGTTTATTCCTCTTTCCCCTCTGTCCCGATGTTCCCTTATCACCCTATCCGAATATTCAGATCTCCGTATTCTCCACCGTATCCCCTTTACCCCTCGGACAAAACTTGGGTTTATCAGCTTGCCGTTGCTAGGCGGCAACTTGCCAATGTTAGGGGGTTCAGGGAGTTGGGATGGATGTACCCCGAAGAAAAAATGTTTTACTCGATAGCAAGCAAAACACAACACACATGGTTTTACCACAGCAAAATTATGGGAAAATCGTGGCATCCTTTTTCTCTCTCTTGCTTCAAGAAGTTCTGTTCCCGCTTTTTTGTTTGATCGCAGGATACACTTCGGCTTTGCCTCATATCTCCAGATGGTGCAGAGGGTGCAGTCTCACTGGAGCAGTAGTGAATACTGAATAGGCACAGCTGATTTTAGCGCAATTCGAACAGGCAACGCAAACAAGCGGCAAACGAAATTCGAGTGCACTCGCAGCGGGGACGAAAGGTTTCACCGAAGATATCGAGCCTTTGCTTGAGGAGCTTCCATAAAAGACGTCCGAGAAAAATTTTTGGACACCCTCCCCCTAAGCGTGTCCGGACATTTACGTGTTAAACATAGTAAATGTCCGCAAAAAATGTGAATTTTCAGACCCCACCCCCTCCGTAGCTCTGGACGTCTTTTGTGGAAGGCCCCTTGCCGCACTTGTTTGAATGACGACAAAAGTAAAATGGTTGTGCAGACGGCTTTTTGTTTGCATGCTTCGGAGAAATCAGAGACAGAAGGATTTTAATCAGGGTCTAAGTGCTTTTAAAATTATTTACACAGAGCAAAAGGTTTGCAAAAATATGTAGCCATAATTCTGGTGATAGCTCTCCTTCCATATTTTAAGATATTGCTTCTCAGCTGCTTGTTTATATTTTCCATTGTTGCAGTGCTCGAAAATCGCAGCGCAGGTGACACACGCTCCGCACAGTTCTACGTTAGCTCTTCGCTTGCTGGCGATGATTTTTCGATTAGGGAACGGCCGGTTTTTTCGGCTAACCGAAAAACCTAAATTTCCGGTTTTTAAATGGTAACCGAACCGAAATTTTCTGGAAACCGCAAGGAAACGGTTTTTTCGGTTTTATTAGTCTAAAACACACTTTAAACGCTTTTTTTGCTAATTTTTACTCATTTTTCTTCTGTTGACTTTCTAATTTTTCTTTCGGAGGTATTGTTGAGACAGCTCCAAAAGCCAACTTGACTGTTTTTCTTCGGGATTTGTCGGTTTTATCCGGTTTTTCTAGGTTTTGAGCCTTTTATGGGTGCTACCTACTTATGTATGTTAGAGCGTGTAGCAACTTATTTGCTGCTCGTACAAATATTTTGTCTTCAGCGAAGTTGTGCAGCTTTAAATTGCGCAACTTTGGAGATATATTGTAAAATAGCATTTTTATCCTACATTATTGCATGTCGCTTGATAGTTTTGCGTTTTGAAACACAATATTTTGAAAAAAAATAATTTATTTTCTGTTGTGCAGAGCGTGCACACTTCGTCTAGCAAACAAAATGAGCCATGCCAGACAATAACTGCCACACACATAATTTGATAATCAAGACGAAGCTGAGGCTTTAAGACTTTTCAAGCCTTTTTCTCACTTGACTCACTACACTCACCTTTCTGCCAATTGAATGTATACCACTCAGTTGTCGGCACTAAATTTTTCTCAATCTCCGTGTCGATGCGTTAGTGAAAGTTGACGTAATTCGTTAATTAGCGGTGTTCTAGAGTAAAATTCCAAAAATTGGTTGGAGAATTCCAATATCTGCGATTAAGAATTCCCACCGCGAAGTCCACCTGGAAGAAAATCCGGGAAAAAAGTGAAGGTCTATGTAACTTTTGCGAGGATGGCGACTTTTGCAAACGACGGCAAGGGGCCAAAAATTCAAATTTTCGGGATCCTTTATAGAAAGCTCTAAAAATATACCCAATTACAATTTTTTTTTGTAAAGCTCGAGGTATGTTTATGCAACCACATATGTATGGACGTTACAATATGATATGCTGGGTAGAACTAGTGCATTACAGCAAAATCTTCACCTTCTGGATACTAGCTTAGTCGGACTTTGCGAATGTGTTCGGTTTGGAACAAAAGCTCTAAGTATCTCCCGACTGGAGAAGGCAGAACTAGCGCTGTAGTCATGGTGTTTAGCGCAGATACAAAGCACACGTGCAATTAGCGGAGCACTGTTTTGGAAATTTAGCTCTTTTCTCAGCAGTGCAGGGATGAAACCTGACAATTAGGGCGCTTTTGCATCGTGCCAAACGAGCGTAGCGAGCAGAAAATGATGATGATAGCTGGTCAGACTACCATTCTCCCAGTCTGCTTTAAACTCGAGTTGGCAGGATTTAGGGTTGCAACGAATTTTTTGAACTATTCGAAAAAGTTTGAACTTGAGCATTTTCCCCCAAAAAATTGGTCGAAAATCTCGAATCCAATTTTTCGACGATTCGAAAAATTTCGATTATTTTCATCCTGCCTGGAGCGCGTAAGCAAAAGGATAGTAACTATGAACTGGTTAGGCAAAAATTCCTCTCCCCCCCTCATCCCTCCCTTCCCCCATCCCACCATGCGGGTCTACTTGTTTCTCAAGTTCGTTGCAACCCTGGCATAGACTTAGTGTGCTGTGTGTTCTGACGTCGACGTGGTAGTACGCCCGTGGGTATTGGGTGCCAGGCTGTTCTGGAATGTTCAGGGGTGTTTCAAAGTTTCGTTGATCGCTTCAGCCGGAACACTTCTGTTCCGAACGGCCACTCCCTTACTGCACAGACCGCTTGGAGAATCGGTCAGCATTGAGAGTAGCAAAAGGACCATCAGCGGATCAGGGAGATTCGTTTTAGTTTTGAAATTTTAAAAATCGGTTGAGAAAAACTAAAATTATCGTCCGGACTAACGGACTCACACACACGTGCGCGAACAGGTAGCTTCCTTTCCTTACGCTCTGCGCGCTCCAGAAGTTGCAAAAAACTAAGATCCAAAAAATCGCTCAACAATAAACGTCGACGTTCGTATGAAGTTGAAGATGCGAATCACGGTTGTTGTTAAATTTTTCGAAATATTTCTCAATCTGCCTCGGATCAAAAGCCATTTTTCAGAACCGATAGAGGAATTATATACTGCAAAATCTGCAAAAATAGAGACATATTTGAGCAGATCTTTACGTTGCTGCTAATAATCGTTCGCAAGTGACGAACGATGAATTTTTTCGGCTTACATCTGATTTATGAGTACTCTAAACTGATTTTTCTGGAGTAAAATGTTTAGCCTCAAACTATTGGCCTTAGCTTCTGCAAGTGAAGGTATGAGATGACAGTGTTGCGACGGGTGTGAAAACGAGGTTAAAAGTTTTCAATATCGTAATCATAAAACAGCTCTTCTGCATCATGTTGCACAACTACTAAGTTTAACCAATTTAGCATTAGCAAGTACGGTCACCGCTATTTTTGAAAATACTGGAAGCCATCTAAATATTTCCAGGCTCTACCGTAGTTGGAGGTGAAGAAAGAATGAAAAGTTTACCTTGTTTCACTTAAATAAGTCCCCAAAATATTAAAATTTTAAAAAAATATTTTTGCTTAGCTAATTCTCATTTTTTCCAGTTAATTAATTATTTTTCCCTTTTGCTACTGGAAGATTGCCCGTTCTTTTGCGATTTCTAAGGTATTTTCGCCAACCTTGTACGACGCACCGTTCGGAAGAAAATTGGAGTCTTCTTAAAACCAAACTTTCGTTTCTTGCCTCCGGCGTAAACCCTATGAGGCAGAAACGTTTCTCACATGGGAATGTGATCCGCGAAAGTATCTCTCGCGTCGGTGACATTTCGCCCGCAAATTCTGTTGACTGTTTGGAATATGGGAGACGGTGTAGAAACCGGCTTTAGCCTATCTAGCCAGACTGCATGCTCGCCGTATGATATTGAGTCTACGCCGGAGGCAAGAAAACGAAAGTTTTTGCTTCTCATCGAACGCTGTTTCATTCTTTAGCTCCATGAACCATCGTAGTTTAATTTCATGCGCCGACGATGAGAACGCACCCGATATCGTCGACTGCAAGCTTGCACGTCGCGCGTGCAAGATCTAGCAGATGTGTGAGTGCTGGCCGCTTTCTTGGTGGCATCTTCGAGGCTGACCGTCTGGCACACGCTACTGTACGCAGCCAACGGGCAACGCAGCCGACCTGAAAATCGTATTCTTGATCTTACAACGAAAACGTGCAACTACACGCACTACAGTTACGTGATCAACGACGATTGTGCAGCAAAGTGCAGACAGAAATGCACACAGATGATTTTCGTGTTCAGAAACGCGGAGCTCGAAAGATCCTCAGATTTGCCGTTTCATCCGGATGCGTCTTTTGATAATCGCACTGTTATCTATATGAACACGCCGACATTTATCCATCCGGAAACGACGCAATCGTGGTCATTCGATCTTGGAAGATTCTTCGTCGATCTGGATGGAAACACTTTGGCTTGGTGGAAGTAGGTCTAATAGACCGATATTCAAAAGCCTATGAGCTAAATGCGTTTTAGTCTATCCCGGTACTCAAAACAAGTGTCGTTCCGGTGGATGCAAAGAAAACGGGGGAGGTGTGAAAAAGCCAACAAAAACGAATTTTAAGGATGACAGATGAGATCGAGATTGAGTGAAAAAGGTAAACGGTAAACGTTGACACTTCCACAAGCACTTGCTAATTTTCCGGGCGATGCCCCTGGCCTCCATTTCCAAGGCTTCTGCGCCCTAGTCTTTAAAACTTCGCCAATCCGGAGCCAAAAGTGTTTTATTTTAAGGTATCGTCGGCTTTGTGCATGTCATAATTACGTCGTGTCGCGTTTGCATCGACACGAAGTTCGGCCATCAAGCCAAAAAACGAGAAGCAAAGTTTTGCCGCAAGCTGAAAAATATAGTCGTAACGCGATTCGTTCAGCGAGAGCTAGCCCCTGCAAATCAACGTGAGCTACACCAGCAGTACGCCTACGCACTACGCACCCACAACGCTCAAACGGTAAGACCGAATCCTGTCGTGGAAAACATCGAGAAAGGGACGAGTGTTGGCGATTAGCGGATGGCTCGGCAGATCTTGGCGGAAGCAGCTGCGAGAGAGAGCGCATTGCCGACATTCTCTATGACCACCGGCAGTCTAGCAACGCTGCTGCAGCGTGTGGCGACGCCGGAAGAGCAGCTGGATCGGTACAAGAAAAGGCTGGAACACGACGCGTGAAGCCCTAGTACGGAAAGTGACTAAAAGTCAGTACACATATTTTTGTAAATCCGACAGTTCATTTCTTCACTCACGTGCTTCCTGTCACAATACAATTTTAAACGAAAATTTCACAATTTGAAGTCTAGGTATTAGCCTAACTAGAGAATACCAACGACGGGACAACGCATATTTCTCGTTTTAGTTGTTTGCACGTTCCAATGAAACTCTAGGCTTTTATTTCAGCCGAAACAGAAGCTGCTTCTCTTTAGAAGCACGAAGGCGACTGATACAACCAAGAAAAGCAACTTAAAAATTGAGAAAAATGATATCAAAACGCAAATGTTGCAGTTGGCGCTCATTATTTTTCCCTTTCTAGCATTGGACAAAGTTCCCTGCCTATCTCTAGATATTTTCTGTCTCCGTTTACTGTCGAAGTACTTTCGTTTTCATCAATTAAAAAAAACCATTTTCAACGCCTTGAGCGTTTCAAAGGTACTGCAAAAAACAATGCCTATCGATCGTGTTTTCGCGTCAAAAACGTTCGAAAACTTCTCAACGACGACGGTTATCCGAGTCTTCAACTTCATTCGCACGTCGAGCTTTCTCGTCGAGCGCGTTTTTTGGATAGCGATCCTCGCTTTCTTCACCTGTACCACCGTTCTCGGCGTGTTCCTGACCACCGACCGATATCTCAGCCTGTCGTGATATGCAACCGTACTCCTCTCTCTCACTCTCTCTCTGGTGCGGTGCAAAATTCACGTTTATTCAGAAAATTCCGACGTTCGCACAACACTTACAGCAATTATATTCGAGAACCAACCTACCCTCAGTAATCCGTCAAACAATTAAAACAAGTTATTTCCCACCGGATAATTCATCACTGTTTAAAATCACCATTCAAACTACACTCAAAACGAAACGACCGCCCATCCAGACTTTTCCAATTACGACCCCCACACGAATGATGACTGAAACACTACAACTACTCATGAGTTACAGCTTACGAGTATCTCCACGACACAGCCAACCGACCGCAAGTCACGTGACGTTTGTCAGCAACGGCACCGACGGTCTTCACTTCAACGACGCGACGATGTGCTTCGAGATGTTCCCACTCAAACTTTTGCAGCTATACGACCAGAGTGCTGATGGCATAATTGCAGATATGACTACCATCGATTTTGTGCAGGTGCTTAAGGTAAAGCTTGAGAAAATTCACGAAATCGAAGATCACCGTTCTGTGCAGTAGACTTGCACAGGATCCCCACAGCAGTACGAACACGACGCGCTCAACTGGTACACCGCATTTGACGACCGAAACAACAATATTTTCACGCCGGAAGACGTCGCATTAACGGGACTCCTCACAGCGATGTTCGCCCGTCTGGTAGACCTCGAAACTAACCCTCTTCCTCGTTATCCCAATTGGCAAGCCCCTGGGGTCGAAAAACTCTACCGGGCCCTTGTTGAGAACAACATAAATTTCGACGAACTTCTCGACCTCACCGGCGAAATGACTTGCGTTCTCTTTCAAATTCGCATTGTCATCTCGTACTACAACGTTAGCCTCGCGTCGAGCGGTAGCGTTACGTACAACTTTTGCAAACAGTTCGCTCGTCACGTGATCTACATGGGCACCTACTTGAACCTTCCGCTGCCGATAAACAGACGGCACAGCTTACATAAAAATTTCGCTCTCTTTACATGAAATGGAAATATTGTGAAGTGTGCAATTTTCTTGAATGTTAGCTTCAACTGCGAGCACCACATGTTTTCTCAATCGTGCATCTTCTGAATCGACCAATCAAAACTGTCGAGCTTCGCGCTAATTCGATCCTTGCAGACCGCAAACGTAGGCCTTGAGAGCGGGTCTTCTCTGCAGCAGTCCAGCATCAATTTGTACCTACGATGAGAGAAACATTTTCTGTAAAAACGTCTGCAAAATCGCTACTTCATGAGGTGAAGAGGAGAAGGACGCAAGTCCAGAAAAGCCGTTCGACGAGACAGGCCGACGTGCGGATAAAGTTGAACGCGAAGATCCGTACGGTAGTGGTGAAAAACTTCGCAAAGTAGTGTTCGGCGAACTTTCCGATGATAGCCATTGTAGGAAAGCTGAAACAGAGCAAAAGTATTCACAAGGTCGACGCGGACGTCACGTTGGAGCTTTTGTTCAGGTTTCAATTTCTAATAAAAGAAATTATAAAATTAATTCTGAAGCTCAAAGAGAGCTATTATTTGATCGTTTGCTGTCACTTTCAAGCATTTGCCAGAAACTTTTGAGAGCGGTTTTCAATTAGGAAATTTTATCAGACAAAGTAAAATATACGTGACATGACGTAGACAGCATTTTAGCAAACAGTATAGTTGGGAACATTACGTGCCCAACATTTATAAAGGCCTTTGATCGGCTGGGCATCGGCTAATAGGGAATGATACATTGGAAGACATCTATACGAGGAGGAGGACAGCAGTCTTTTTAGTCGTCATACTTTTCATACAGTCGCTTGAAAAGCCGTGGTTGAGAAAGAGCCGTTTTAATTTTGCATATTTTTCCAACCGTGCGTGGCTAGACACTTTATCGATTCATATTTAGCTAACGGATAACGAAAGCGAAGTTCCTGTGTGATTGTGTAGAGATATAGAATTTCTAAGCAGTGTAATTGTGCGGCCAGCTATGTGGCTGCTGTAGAGCGCAAAACCTTAGGAGCAAATATGTGGATATAGGGATCTATGGAATTAGGCCTCGAAAGTCCATCACGATGTATTCGTCCACTTTTTCGTAAACGAATTTCGTCAACTTCAGTGCGAAGCAGATCACTACCGAAGCCGCGTTTTTTCGGCATCAGCAACGACTGTAGGCGCTTTTTGTTCACCGAAACAAATTGGCCGGGGGGCGTGTCCAAAAAGCAACATTTTACGTGACGTCATAAATGTACGGTGTAACGGCTACGCCATCCATCATGCGCATCAGTTACGCGTAATGTCACTTCACGCTACGATTACATTCTAGTCATTTATCATTCGCAATGTCGTGACACTTTCGTATTTAGAACCGAACCCAGTCGAGCCAAGCCCACCCGAGCCTAGTCGTATAAAATACTGTGTTCGCGCCCTTCGTAAGTCTTCGTGAACGTTTTACAAAAATTAAAGTAAAACTGCACAAACACTTTCGCGTGAGCGTCCGGATTGTTACATACGGCCCCTTAGCGAAAGTTTTCAGAAAAATAGCGGAACGTTGGGTTTTATACTGACTTGAAACAAACTTTTAGCGTGTTCCAAAAAACAGCATCGTGAAAATTCCCACATGAAGTCGTTCAAAAATTACGTAAACGCGTAGGGAGAGGGGGGTTGGCGGAATGATGACGAACAATGACGAATATTTGAGGGGACAGGGAATCGAAGCACTTGAAATTTGGCAAATTTTTCAAAATTCTTGACACTTTTTCAACTTTGGGAAACAATTTTGCGAAAATTTTTCGACAATATTTGCCATTTTAGCCGCAACTTTTCATACAAAAGTGTACATTTTCTCCCAGCTGGTTTCATGAAAACCCACGGTTTGTAAGGTGTCTATTTAAAAAAATTCCTCTTCACGTTTACAGAGGGAGGGGGGTCGAAAAAGTCGAATTTTTCGGTTGCGTAATTTGTGAACCACCCCTATCTGCAGTTTTTCGCGGGCCCAGATATAAAGCAGAAAAATAAACCTTTGTCGTTGAAAGTGAGCACGCTTGGAACAATTTTCTGCTCCCATTATATGACAAATTGATGCGTAACAAACAGATCAAGTATGGACTAGTAATGGTGAACAGTAATGACGCTTCGTGAGACCGAGCTGTTGAAAAAGCGGCGAAATATTTGTATTGGATAAAAGCCGGCCGCCCGAAGCAAAAGCAGCAATCGGCAACATGGTTGTAGAAGAAAGCCAGCAATTGCGAGTCTTGCACTCCAAGGTTGGTCCGACGGTCGTATTACCAAGCACGGAACATTCCAGAAAAGCCTCCGTTTCTTCAAGCTGGCGCCTCTACGTCACTGTTCTCATCGTCACGTTTGGCTCAAGCATTCAAGTCTACAGTATCTCGATCGTGAATAACGTCCAATTCGTCGCTCTTCCATGGCTAAATTCAACACTTCGCAGCCGTTACGGCTACGCCGCTCAGGTTGACGCCGACCTCGACGTCGCCTGGTCGACCGTCGTCTGCATACTCAACCCCGGCGCCCTGATTGGCACCGTTCTTGTTCGCCACTTCTCCGAACGGTTCGGTCGACGTGGTTCGCTCATTATCAACTGTGTCGTCACTATCGTTGGCGCCGTGTTAGCCTCGATCGCAAAAACGTCGAATAGCCTCGAACTTCTCCTTCTCGGTCGCTTTCTTCTCGGCTTTTCGATAGGGTTTGGCTGCGCTGTCGCCGGCATCTTTCTCACCGAGATATCGCCAACACGCCTGCGGGGCTTTTGCGGCGGCGCGCAGCAAGTCGTTTTTTCTCTTAGCGATTTTCTCGCATTTTTCGTCGGTCTTCCGCAGCTTCTCGGGACCGACTCGCTCTGGCCAATTACGTTCGGCCTACCGGCGATTCCGGCTGCGATTGAGCTAATCTATCTGGTTACGGTAGCGGGGATCGATAGTCCGCGCTATCTCTTCATCACGAAGGGCGACCACTCGAGGGCTCGTGCTTCGGTTCAGTTTTATCAGACCGGTGCCGAAGATGGCGCGACGATGGAGGAGCTCAGGCAAGAAGCGGAGAGTGTTCGACTGAAAAGTATCGATCGATCCGTTCGTTTGCGGGACTTTTTCCTCCTTCGATGTTATCGGCTACCGTTCGCGATCGCGCTTATCACCGAAGCAGCGCTTGCGCTCTCCGGTTTTGGAACTATAATCAGTTTCTCGACCGATATGCTCGTCGCCATGACGCGAATGACGGACGACGAAGCGAAGTACGTCACCGTCGGGATTGGGGCGATAAATTTCGTTTTCAGTCTAATCGGGCTCTGGCTCATCGAGCTGGTCGGCCGACGACCGCTGTATCTCGTGCTTTTGTACGGTTGTAGCGCGAGCATGATTTTGGTGTCCATCTTCTCCTCCCTCGCGTCGTCGGTCGGAGGCGGCGGAGTTTCGTGGTCGGACATTCTCACGACGATCGCGCTTCTTCTCCATTCGGTGCTCTACGGACTGGGATCGGGGGTCGCGTGCATGATAGTGAATGAGATTTTCGAAACGGATGCTCGCTCGCTTGCGGTCTCGCTCACGGCTCCACTTCAGTGGTTTTTGCTGATATTCGTCACGCTTGGGTATCTTCCGTTGAAGGCGGCGGCCGGTGTCTCGTTGAGCTTCTTGCTTTTCATCGTGCCTCTACTCCTCGCGGCTGTTTTTATGACGATCTGCCTTCCGGAGACGAAGGGACGAAGCGTCGAACGAATTGTTGCGGATTTCGACAAATAGCGTGAAGTCAGTATGCACACAGTTCTTGAATGTTGAGATTGACATATTTCCCGGAATTTTTAGGACCACTGACGCACGTCAGTGTCCCTATTGCTGTGGCTTGTGTCTGTCTGTGGACATTATAACTTTCGAAACAAGAAATCTAGCGGATTGAAATTTTGTGTGCGGGTACTTTGGTGCAAATATAGGTACAAGTTCTAATATGGGCCCTGGAAACCACTTATGAAAGCACCATCGACGACTAAAGTTTTTAAATTGCTATTGACATAACTTTCGATTGCGTTGGCAGATTTGGCTGAAATTTTGCGCCCGCTATCCGGCCGCGCTTGCTTCACATAAGGCAAGCAGGAACCCCTCAAACCACTTATGACAGCACCATGGATCATAAAAAATTTTTTAAATAGTGTAGCAAGAGCTTTTCCCTTCGGCTTCTTGAAGAGCTGAGAAACATCACGTTGCTACACCCAGTTACGCCTCCTAGGAAACGGGTTAGCTACTGTGCGAGAATCTACTGACCGGGATCTCTGCCGGCCTACAGGAATTATGTTCTACTGGGCGGGATCTCTGCCGCTCCTATAGGCATGTTTGCGCGCGTCTTATTCTGTCGTCATTTTCGCACGAGACAAGCGGATTACCGATGCGAAGGGGGGGGGGGTGAAAGCTAAATAAGCTCCGGCCGGAGAGACTAAATAAGAGAGCCATCGGCACAGCAGTTTACCAACACTCACCGCAACTGAACACGAAAATCGGACGCAATACGGCAGAGGATAGAAACGCAGAAAACCGAATGACTCTTCCTAGCTAGGTTGCACTTTTGTTTTATACAGGGCGCTTTCGATGGCCGCGCGCTGTGGTTGCGTCTGGTTGTGCAATTTTATGAG
>JAQGBB010001828.1:0-12369 GCA_034691745.1 Prismatolaimus dolichurus | reverse complement strand
AGATTTGCAAAATTTTAATAAATTTTTCAAAAGCGGAAACTTCTGATGCGCACACACATACAAGTCTCTCCGACGTCCTTGATTGCACCTAATAGCTTAGCGCACGCGTGTTTTGGCGAACGCTATCGGCCTGTTTGGGCGGAAAAAGCTGTTGACCAATGGGCCACCTTAAGATGCCCTGATGGATGAACTGACGAGAAAAAGGGGTAAAGAGGTACACCTTATTAAAAAAACTCGGGCTGACCAAAAAAATAGTACAAATGCTAATTTATTTCCTTGTATATGATAGCGGCGAACCCGAGAATCCGGCAATCCCGAGAATGCCTAGGCATTCCCGCGAATGCCGGCGGCTTCCGGCAAACTCGGGAATGCATGCATAGATTTTGCACAAAGGGATATATTTTTGTACCTCATCGTCGGAAATACATAAATTTGAGTTTACAGTCCTGTAATCCCAGTTCCTGAATCTGTTTATGGCACTTCGTCTTCTCTCGGATACAGAAATATATGTTTGTGCAGGATCTATGCATGCATTCCCGAGTTTGCCGGAAGTCACCGGTATTCCCGGGAATGCCTAGGCATCTCCGGGATTGCCGGATTCTCGGGTTTGCCGCTTACATATGCAAGAAACACCCCCCTCCATGACGAAGAATTCTGGCATCCTCCTTGAGTTTGGATTTTACATAATGAAAGACTATTTAGAAACTACTTTTGTAGAAAATAGCGTGTCCAAAGAATATGATTCAGTGAGGTCAGCCTACCAATTTAGTTGTTATTTACGATGCATGCGTCGTTCTGAAACCATACCTCAACCTTGTCATGCGCCAAGACATTGGCGCCCCAGTGTTGCCTACTTCTACAAGACTATTGGACAATAGTGATGATCATTCGAGAATACTAATTTTAGTCATATTTTAGTCGTGTTGCTTCAAGTCCGTGCAATAAATCGAAAACAGTTTATTGAGTCAACTTTACTTTTAAAATCCCAATTAGGAAACAACAGTCGATTTCAATTTTACTTAAAATTATGGTGACGCCTCCAAAATCGTGCTGGCTGCACAAAATTTGGATTACCGTAACTTAGTGAATAATATTGCACTGCAACGCTATTTTTTCGGGGTTTTTGGAAAGGTGATTTATTTTCTACATAGTGTTACACTCCAAATAGTGTTACATGCAACATTTTGGGTGCAACATTAATTTTGCACTCTACTCTGCGAACGCTGCGAGCAACAGCAACTGTGCTAAAGCGGTCAGACGTGTAATATCACGCTTCTGTATGCGTCTATATCCCTCCAAACCATTCAAAATTGAAAGCTAGTAGACATGAGAGCAGCTGTCCAGCTGGATTTGGGCTGTTTCCCGCTGTTTTGGGGCGTTCCAAAATGATGATATTTGTGACAAAGTTGCAGCTCTGCACGGAGTTTCATTTTCCAAATAGTGCTGCACCCCAAGTAATGTTGCATGCAACACTAATCGGGATGCAACATTATACAGAAAGTTACGGTACTAATTCTGAGCTTATAATGGTAGGCTACTTGAGAAATTTAGGCACGACCAGCATGGGTAAACTCTTGTTTGGTAGATGAACGTACTCCCGAGTAGATTTGCATTTTTCTCAAATTCATCATCGATGCGCTGTTCTCGTATTCGCAATTTGGATGATCACGCATTTCATTCGGTGTATAGTTGCATGCTGCAATCAAATCTGCTTTATTGCATGCTCAAAACCATGTCGCCAATCAGATAGCCTACCAAGTTAATAGCGAAATAACGAAAAATAATTACAAAACAGTCAGCTCGCTTTTGCATCATGCGAGGGAGCTCAACGAGCAAAAAAGATGCTTACTTGTCAGACGCTAATTATCCCCCATATACCTCCCTTCCAGAAATAAAAAGTTAGAAACACAATGAGGATCCTAGTATACAATGTCCAAAGTCGGGATGGTGGAACACCAGTGTTCTAACGTACGCCAGAGTGTTCCAGGATCTTCCAGAACACTGAGTAGAATTCGTCTTGGCTTTGCTGGTTCACTTGGACATTTCCAAAATGACGTCAAAGCTTTATGGCTCGTTGGATCAATCGGGACAAAGCACACTAAACCGAGCTAGCATTGATGATGGATGCTAGACAGAAACCGATACCTTCGCGCAACTTCGCCACCGGCACTCTCGGCGTGTAAGCAGTGGCCTTTCGAAAAGAATAAAAATCGAAGATGTCCTGTAATATTGTGGCGTTAACCCACGACTGCAATTCGATATTAGCTGGTTAATTCGGCGTCGCTCAATTAGCGCTCTGCGTTTGCTAAGCGACAGCTAGATACGTATACGTCTGATTAGACAATTAGGCCGCCAAAGCCGAAGGGCATCGTGCTATTTTACAGGGAAAATGAATGTTGAAGAATTATGACCTTCACATATTCTTCTGACTTTCTTGAGTGAGCCGCTGAAAATTTAAGATTTTGTCAGGTTGGGGAGGGAAGAACTCTTGGGACCCGAATTTGGCTCTGGGGCAAATTTAGACTAGTTCTGCCCTATGATGCTCCGAAACGCTTTGGAGCACTCAGATGTTCCACCATAAAGACGCAGGACACACTCTCTTGCTTTGTGTTAACTTTTGAGGGGGAATAAAGGGGGCAGGCGGCAGTCAATCGCGCTGTCGTCTGTCTTTTAGAGCTCCCTCAACCTCCACGATGTGACAATATATGCAGGCATGTCCCACTAGCCCTTACGTCACATACGAATGTCCTCAAAACGAAACTTGATCAAATCGAACGACTAAGTGCAGCATGCGCATTCTAGAACCGCTATGCCAGAGCCTCTGCAAATTTTCACGCATCGAAAGGAGATATGCCAAGCTATCGTCTGTTTGTTCGTCGGAGGAAGCGCCAAAATGTCAAACAAAGCGTGCAGCTCTCAGCGTTTGCGCACAAAAGGCCAATTGTCTCATCAGATCCATTTTGTCAGGCCGGAACAATCGCTCTCGCACCGCAGGTGCCTATCAAGCCGTTCGAGCCGAGCGAACGAGACCCATATCTGGAGTTGTCAAATTCGCAGAACAACCAGCTATCTTATTACGTCGCTTTTCCTGCGCGTTGGCCATTTTCCACAGGAAAAGCCAAAAGTAATCGCCACTCATAGCACGCACATATCCATTTAGTTTTTTTTCTGTTTTTTAATTTAAATGTGTGTCCACCTGATTTCAGCTGACAAGCTTACAAGAATCTAATTCGAGCCCAAGCGGCGGAGCCAGAAATTTCTCTTGGTGAGAATTTTTTTAGCAAGGGGTACCCTTCTCAGCTTTGCAACGGATTTGATATTGAAATTCGAGATTTTCGATTTAATTTTTTCTCCGAATTTTAGAATCGAATTTTTCGAATTTTCGAAGTTTTTGAATTTTAGAATCAAATTTTTCACCAAATTCGATTCGAAATTTTTCAGAATTATCGAATTTGTTTTAATTTTTAACTTGTCGAACTTGTTCTATTTTCCGGGCAGTTGATGCAATTTTTTCGGAAGCAGTACCCCAATCGTTTTTCCCCAGTTACAAATTCCGCCTTTTCTACCGGCTTGGCTCCGCGATTGTCTAGCCGAAGATAAATCGGCTTTCGTCGTTTCGTCTCGTGAGCTAATAAAAAAATTTCAGTCGATTTGCGCTCAGTCTCTCAGACTTCCGACGCGCATAGGATTGATTAGGCTTCATCGTCGAGTGCGACGAGAGAGCTCCTTTGCTTTCCGACATGACATCTAACAGACGATGGTGGGTGAATCGCATTATCCCATCCGCCAAGCTCGACGTGGCGTGCAAATTCGACAGACATCGCTATCGTCTGCCGGGTTCATTGCGTGGCGGGCTATTTCCTCGTTTGTGAAGAATTTTTGGGGTGCTCTGCAAAAAAATCGATTTATTGATTTTTCTCCGTCGATATTGCGCTCAGCTATGCAGTAATTGACTACCTGGAGTTCTGCTGCTACGCGACCATCGTCAGGTTAAAATTTACTGTTGCTCGAGTAGCGAGAATTTTTGGGAAAATTAAGATGTTGGAAAGCCCGTTCAGAAATATTTTTCTCATCATCAAGTTCGTTTTTCTCGCAGAACTTTTGAATGAACGCAGAACTTTTAACCCATGTGAAGCCCTCAAAATGTCAGAACAAATCTCGGCTTTTCAAAACTGCGATTTTGTCGTAAATTAATGCGTTCACAAGTTCTGAGTCACAGCGCACTTGCCGCGTGTATAAATGAACATTTCCGAACGGGTTTGTATTTGCGATATTTTTAGTTCTGTTTGCCGCTAAGCTATTGGCGGATGGCGCATAATTTCGAAAGCCCATCGAATCGCACAAGGTCGCGGAATGTAATTTAGCATAAACTTTTTTTACGAACCTGTGGATCTTTACTTGTATTTTTTACGTCAAGATTGATCACGAAATTCTTCGCGCGGAAGCTAAACCCGCAATTAGCTCAACGACGTAGATTAATCTTAGTACGCGACGAGCGGCCAGACGGCCATGCTATTATCCAAATCCTCGAGCAAGCAGGAAACGTCGGACTCGAAATTGGCAAGCTCGACGGGCACTATTTTGTGCACACGTAATATACGCTCCTCTATTACTATTTTATCCGCTTCACTTCGGCCTATTCAAGCCCTTTGATCGTCCGCTTTCTGCCTCATGTGACGACCCGGTCAACGTTTGGGACCCATGAAGAATTTGCCTGCCACCAGATCCGTCGAAGATATGCCAAAATAACGTCGTTTATTAATAGCTCTCACATGTTATTGACTTTCCCTATTTGAATTTTTCTTTTTTTTGCCGTAAATTTCTTTTTCTTCACAAAACTTTGAAAGGTTTGAGCACATACAACTCGGTGATAGTGGTCGTATTTTTGTCGTTGTTTATTCAGGACGAAGTAACTGAAATAATAAAGTGATAAAGTTAGCTATCCTTTAACAAGTTGAGATTGATATCGTGATCCCAGAGGGCGCGCGCCGACAGTGCAGTGAGCTTAACGAGCTTCACTGGCGTTTTCAGCTGCTATCCTTGAATGTTGCTATCGCATTTTCGCCTTTTTAGACCCACTGACGAAGTCAGCAGGCCTATTGCGGAGGGATGTATCGAATGTCTGTCTGTCTGTCTGTCTGCGAGCACGATAACTTTCGAAAGAAGAGGGCTTCGAGGATCTGTACATTCGACTTTTTTGCATCTTCTGGAGCGCGCGCGTGAGAAAGATACCTGGTTGCGTGTCCGTTAGTAAGTCAATCACAGCCCTAACTTTAGATTTTCCCAAACGAATCTCGAAACTCTTTTTTAGCCGAAATTTCCCTTGTCCGCAGATTTGCCCTTTGAAAGTTATATTGCTGTCCGATGCTCCCAGCGGGCTGTGCAGTAGAGGAGTGGACATTCGAACAGAAAATTTCACGTGAAAAACGCCCTCGTTGCGCGCGCGTTGCCTGGAATGTTCTTTAATGACGAACGCGCTGTTTTGCTGAAATTCGCACTGAGTGGCAAAAGATGCATTTTTTCGGCATTGCCGATTTACTTGTTAACGAGAATGACGCCATTTCGCTTGCGTGATTCTTCTCCCCAACGTCTTACGCTGAGCAATATGCTCGTCAAGCGTGCCGACCATGTCTTTGCTCGCCCACGGAAATAGCTGATTTACTCGAGCGAAAAGCCGCGTCAAGCCACAGACGGAAAAGTCTTGCTGCAAGTTGCAACCTCTTTAAGGAATCTTTATATATATTACGCCATCGAAAAAAAAATAAATTATATAAAAAATTTATTGTGAAACACGTCCCGCCTGTCGTCAGCAGGATTACACCTAAGGACATACGTATATGATGTCACGTCTGATTTATGATCAATTTTTAACTTATTCTTCTTTGATGATTGAAAAAAATACGATATCGTATGCCCGCCCTGCTGAAAAAATAATAAAAAATAGTAAAAATTTTTAAATTAAATTTAGTTCAATTTTAAAAAATTTTCTTTTTTGAAATTCACGATTTTTACTTTCCCCATCCGTTTGTAAATTTACGCAGTAAATGAACGACAGCCAAAATGAAAGCTTTTTACGCTTCGTCGCACAATTTACAAATACGACGCCTCCTTACGTTTCGGATCTCGCTCTCTTTAATCAAGCTAACACTTCAAACCCCGCGGCGTCCCAATGATGCTGTCCTCTCCTACTCGCCCATAATTAATTGCAACATCGTCGTACTTCAAATCTATATGGCGTTCGTTCTGGAAGCGTCCCAGAAGGCGTTGAGCGTGACGACGCACTCTCCCAACCTATTCAGTCTTTTCTCTTCGCAAGCCATATGATCCGAGAAACGTCGATTTTCATGCGCGAGTGCTCAAACAATTGAGAAAAAAATGCCTGTGTTCCCCCGTTATCTAACGTCGAGGAATCAATCTACACTCTCTCCGTAGGCGAGCAAGAGGGAAAAAAGGCCTCAAACGAGATGGTGGAAAATGAGAAAGAATTTGCGCGAAACGCTTCAGCTGATCTCGATAACTGCACGTTGGTCGACGGTCAAGACCTTCTGGTCTCCGGCGTCGTCATGCCCCTGATCATCGCCTTCGGTGTTCTCACCAATGGACTAAACATTACCGTTTTTGCGCAGCCCGCGCTGCTCGCCTCGAAGGTCAACTGGTACCTCTTGATCCTCTCGATCGCCGATCTGGCGGCTCTCCTTTGCGCCTTCTTCTTCAAGTCCCTCCCGGTCCTCGCCGAGTGGTCACTCGTCGGCGTCGGCGCGCAGTCGTTCATCAAGCTCGCCGCGCTTCTCGCTTACCCAAGCGCCGTCGTTGTGCAGACGCTGAGCGTCTACATGACCGTCTGCGTGTCGGCGCATCGATTCCTCGGCGTTTGCTATCCCTTTCAGGTAAGGATTTTTCTGGGGCGGTTTTTTGGAGTTTTCCGTTTCCACGCAGGCCGGAAAATTTCTTTTCTGATTTTTCCCTTTTTCGACAGGGTCGTAGAAATTTTTTCGTTCAGTTTCCGACTGTAACGAAAAGGAAAATTTTCCGTTTACGATCAGCTTACAAGCTGTGCTATTTTGATTTTTCCCTATTTTTTCTGCCCTGACATACTGAAAATGCCGGAAGTTGCAATATGCATCGATGCAATGAACCACTAAACTTTTTCCAAACAAAACTTCCACACACAAAGTTGAGAAAAAATTCCATGCTTTGGGCGGAAAAATTTTTCTTCTGGCTCCCGATAATTAATTTTCCGTTTCTTCTTTTTCGGGAGAATCGCGAAATTTTTTTCCTTTTTCGACGAGGTCGGAAGAAATATTTTTTCATTTATATATAATTTTTAATTTATATTTAATATAATATTTTGTAAATATTTAATTTTTTATATATAATTTTTTCTTTTTCATTTTCCGGCCCGAGACGAGGGAAACGGAAATTTTTCCCTTTGTTTTTTTTTCAACAAAAAAATTGTTTTCAGGCTCGCCGATGGTGCACCCGTCGAAACGTGAAGACCCTCCTCATCTGCGTGGCCGCCTTCGCCGTCGTCTTCAATCTGACGCGCTTCTTCGAAGTCGAACGAGCAACGGAGGATTGCTTCACATCCGATACGACCGTCGAAGCGCGCGTCGTGCTCCTTCCCACATCAATGCGCCAGAACGGTACCTACGTGCTCGTCTACGTCGGCGTCCTCTACACAGTCGTGATGCTGATCGTTCCATTCACACTCCTCATCGTGATGAACGTTCGCGTCATCGCGACGATTCGGCGATCGCGCCGTGCGGAACTCGGAAACTTCCCCGACGCTCGATCGACGCGTCGAAGCACGACGTCCGTTCAGGTAACCGCCAGCGATCGATCGAGCAATAACGGGCATAAACTCTCCCTCGCGAGCATCTCAAGCGGTGGACCGTCGACCTCTACGGCGTCGACTCGACGTGCGCCACCGTTCCTCGCGGCCAATCAGAAGAGCTCGAAGCAGTCGACGGTGAGTCTTTTGCAGCCGCCGCAGGCGTCCGCGGGCAGCAAGGAACGCGGTACAACGCTGATGCTAATCGGCGTCGCTATCGGCTTCCTCTGCTTCAATAGTCTCGCGCTCGTGAGCAACATTATTGAGCTGATGAGCCATACAAGCAAAGAGTTTCAAGAAGCGCTTAGTGAGTCCGTCGCTTATACGGCAACGGTGGAGGCGAGCAATCTGTTGATTATGCTGAACGCGTCGATCAATATTTTTATCTATGCGTCGTTCTCGAAACCGTTCCAGACGGTGCTCTGTGGTGTCGTTGGGTGCCGACTGGCGGCTGCGAATGCGTCGCTCGCGGCTCCGACGCTTATTAGTCATACATCGACGACGGAACGGGGAAGGACGAGTAGCAAGAATGTGTCGATGAGGTCGAGGGTGCTGGAGGAGAGCGCACCGGAGCGCGAATCGATGGTCGTTAGAGCGCGAGGGGTGGTTCAGAGAACGAATAGCGTTCAAGCGGTCACGCCGCTGCAGAATGGAAGCGCGTGTGAATAGTGTATTCGGATATTTTGATGTCGTTATTTCTTGCTGCGAAATGACGTTTATTTGGAGATGAAGTAATGTGAACTTAGCTGACCGTTGTGGTTGAAGTTCACGATCATATTAGGCAATGTGAGAGGCTTGAAGAAGACGCCTGACATTGCGAACACTTTCCATAATTTTAAAGCTTTTTTGTCACGTTAAACAACGTAATTTTAACTTTTCTGAAACCATAAAAATTGTGAAAATAATAAACAATAGTTTTTAATTATATTATATTTTATAAAATATTTCATTCTATATTTATCGCTTTGCAATAAACAATTCTGTGTTCCACGTTGCACACAGTAAAATTAGCTCATCAGTTTTCTACGACGTCACTCACAGTTTATTGCGCGATTCTAGGCCG
This sequence comes from Prismatolaimus dolichurus, assembly GCA_034691745.1. Lineage (NCBI taxonomy): Eukaryota > Metazoa > Nematoda > Enoplea > Triplonchida > Prismatolaimidae > Prismatolaimus > Prismatolaimus dolichurus. The sequence goes on along the minus strand of JAQGBB010001828.1, from coordinate 3,475 downwards.
CCTGGGATGCGCTGATGGGCTTCATCGTTACAGCAATGCGCACCGGCTACTTCGCAAAGATCTAACGCGAGTGTCACTACCTTTCTCAATGACTACTGCCTATCAACGCTTGAATTAAATGTCGTATTCTTTAGCGGAAGCATACATTTATGTGTGTGCGTCTCAGCTAATGTACTAGTAGCTGTTTGCCCTCATTATAAAAATCATTCATATAGGCTTGACAAGTAAATCGGCAGAGGCAAACTGGAAAACAAGTGTTCTGGAACGTGTGGAACACGCTGGAACATGCTGGAACACCTTGTCTCATCGTCGGATATAAATGTTCGATTTTGGGCACATCCACTTTTTCGGCTGCAAAAAGGTTGATTAGAACAATACTGTGTTTGGTTCTGGTAGAAAGCTGCTGCAGTGTGGATATTCGAAATGACATGCGTACGAATCAAACGAACACGTAAATTTACAAAGCCAAAGGCAACGTGCCCAACAGCATGGAAGTTACGCATGTTCTGGACCGTCTAGACCACGCCGGAACACTTCAAAACGTTGAGGACACATTGTAGTACAGTCCCTCGACGTCCGCAAATTTTGGGTTTTGCGAGGAGCGCCATTTTCTGGCCCGTGGACATCCCTTTTGCGATGAGAATTCCAGTGTCAATAGCGGAGCTCCTGCGAAGCCACCGCGATTCATCTAATGACCAAACATTTCAACTGGGGCGAATCGTTGCGCTCCTACGGAATCCCACCCTTTGCCCAACCCCCATCGACGACATGCTATTATGGCGCGACGCCACATCGCCCGGCTGCGTCGGCGCAACCGCCCCCGCGCTCGTCGCGATAAAGTTTATCGTCGCATGTGCGAACATCGACGCCGTCGTTCTCGAGCCTGCAACGCCGTTCTTTCGACGAAGTCCACCCCGTCGCGTGGCACCGTGGACGTTCATGTTCGACTGAATTATCGATTTTTTCCGTCGCGTCGATCGATAAAAATCCGCCGCGTTCTCGCAAAGCGCGAGCAGAATCGCCGCAATGACACCGCCGCCCCATACGAGCAACGCACCCTGCATCTGCGCGACGGTCAAAGGTCGCGGGTCCTTCCGATAGAGCATCGTCTCGAACGCCGCCTTCTCCGCGGTCGTCACTGCGTCTTCGGCGTACTGCTCGAGTAGGCCGAGATAGCGCGCGCTCAGCATCTCCGAGAGGCGGAGTGGGATTTCGAACGTAGAATTTCGCGCGAAATAGTAGACGGAGAACTGATGCGGGAGGCCAGAGTCCTTGATTTTGAGACCTCGCTGGCGGGCGCGGATCGCTTCGTTCTCGAGCACGCCCGGCGAGCCGTTTCGATTGAAGAGTGTCACGAAGCGCGGATTGGTGCGCACGAGCTGGAGTAGCTTCGCCTCGTCGGGTTCGATGTAGGGCGGGTTGACGAGGCACGCTTGCTTGAGGGTTTGATAGATGGTCGCTGTGCCGTAGATCTTTGACGGGCAGGCGACGAGCGTGTAGAGGTCGGTGTCGTCACGCTGAAGCGCGAGCCGAAACTTCTTCTCGAGCAACTTTGTCGCGAGATCGTTGATGTCGTCGATGGGATCGACGATCGTCTGACTCGCGAGCACCGCCGTGAGCACGTTCGGGTAGAAGGTGACGAAGAGGAGCGAGCTTAGGCCGATCGTGAGGTAGGCGATGTTTAAAGCCTGCGAAGCGGAACAGAATCGATTCATCGAACTGAATCGAATAGAATCGATTCCAGTTGAATCGAACTGATTCGATTCCAATTGAATCGAACTGATTCGATTCTAATTGAATCGAAGTGAATCGATTCGACTGCATTGACCTGGATCGGGGCGCATTAACCGAATCGAATTGCGTTGAATTAAATAAATCGAACTGAATCGATTCGAATTGAATTGAATGGATTCGATTGCATAGAATCGAATTGGAGCACACTGAATTGTGTAGAATTGAATCGCTTGATCCGATTGCGTTTCTACCTATCGAAATTGCTCCAGTCATTTCGATTCTAAGTTTCGCCAACCAACCCGCAAAACATCCTTCGCATCCAAACGTTTCAATCATGCATTCTACCACCGTTGAGTAGTCTCTTCTTGGATTGCAATCTTATGCGCCTCCAAGTAGTCACTTTTGCCATTCAACATAGAAAGCTAGTCTGCTACTTTCATCACGTTTCCATTCATTTGGAATCGAATTCATATATATTTAATTGCAACCGATTCGATATTTACTATTTTGAAGGAGTTTTCATTCGATTGTTAAATCTCCTTGACTGTAGTACCTGCATGTTCACGATGTAGCCGGTGCGAATCGAGATCAGCTCGCGAAAGACGTTCAGACAGAACCAGAGTAAGCCCAGGCAGAGGGCGGCCGCGAGCATCACCAGCCATACAGTCTGACTAAACGGCGCGAAGAGCAGGAACTGAATGAGCGGCGACTCGTCGGGGACCCGATATCCAATCCGGTACTTGTACGCATCGATCGGCACGCTCGAGTAACGGATCGTGTCCAGCGGATACTCGCGAAGATGCTCGACGCCGATGCTCATGTCGGCGCGATTCTCAGCGAGCGCCTTGAAGATCTCCTCGCGATTTGGCACCCGCACGAGGGTGACGCCGAAGCCCATCACGCTCGCGAAGAGGGAGAGAAGTTCGACCGAGGCGCCGGGCTTGCAGGCGCCGGGCCGTCGCGGGTAGTCGTACTGGAGGAGCGAGCCGGGATAGGCGAAGGCGCACTCCTCAATCATCAGTGGTTCGACGACGCCGACGGCGCGAAGGTGTCGACCGAGGAACTGGTTCTTGGGTCGGAGCGTCTCCATTACGGCTGCCGTGGTGGTGACAAGCGTCGTTGGAGGAGGCGGGCGTTGGGTGCTTGGAAATTGTGGCCAGGTTCGAAACATCGTTGCTTTTATATTTGGACTCAGAGAGTACGTGTACGCCACAGCATGGATTATGTGTTTTGTGCTGAAATTGAACACATTCGAAGATTTACGACAGCTTTGGTTCATAAGTGGACGGGTAAAGCCGCCATCTGACAAAAAACGAGCAAGTAAATCGGCGAAGCCGAAAGGGCATCCTGCCAAAAAACGTGCATTGCAATTTTCTGCCGTGGTGAAACATTCAGTGATTTGTAATTTTTCGAGGGGAGAAAGGGGAAAAAGAGTGAAAGAAAAAGGGGAAATGGCCGACTGACCAGTTACATCCTTCTTGTTGCTCACTTCGTTCGCTTGGCAGGATGCAAAAAACATGTGTACGGGGGCGAACCCCATAACAATGACAAGTTGGCGCCTACCACGGGGAAGTTGCTCATAGCGTCCGCTAATTTTTGTTGGCTGGGGAATAAGAAAGGATAATTTCTGTTTGACCATTTAGCTATTCTTTTGCTGCCGCGGTGCGCGTTCCAGGCAAGATACAAAATGACTATCAACCATGCCTGTCACAAGTGAATCGGCAAAGCCGAAAAATGCATC
>JAQGBB010001827.1:0-12370 GCA_034691745.1 Prismatolaimus dolichurus | reverse complement strand
AATCGCCGTCACGTGATCATCGAATTTGAGAATTCCTCCCCTGCCGCTGTTGACAACGCATCGTCGTCGAAATTCGACAATCGAGAGCCAGTCATCGACCTCGTTATAACATACGTCAACGGATCTACCCCTCAGTTTCAGCACAGCCTCTCCGAAACGAGGGCGAAGTACGGGAAATACCTTCCGCCCTTTTCGGCCCATCAGAATCGTTTCAATGATAACGACGATCTCCGCTTTCTACTTCGCTCAGTTGACACGTTCGCATCGAAGATCTTCAATCAAATCTTCCTCGTCGTCTCCGACGAAGATCAAATCCCACTATGGTTAAACACATCACTGCTTCACATCGTTTTCCATCGAGACATTTGGTACAACATGTCTGAGTTACCGAACTTCAACTCACTTGCGATCGAGTCGAATCTGCATCACATCAAAGGTCTATCCGAGTTTTATGTCTACTGCAACGACGATTTCTTCTTCGTATCCCCCGCGTTCGAAGAAGACTTCTTCAGCCTTCGATACACGCTAGAACGAGTGTTCGTCGAAAGCGTCGTCATTCGCCCATCCAGCAACGGTGTTCCACTAAAGCCTCTGCACCGCTCGAGCACGAAGGCCCACTACCTCAATCCGATAATTAATTCGGTGCAGCTAATTCTCGCCGTTTGTGGCGATGAGCGGAAAGTAAGAGCTGTTAAAGAATTCAACCGCTTTCCACAGCATGCACCGTACGTGTTCGTCAAGTCAGTGATGGAGCACGCGGAAAGCATTCCCGCTGTTCGTCAAGCGCTCGAGCGATCTTGGCGATCGCGATTTCGGACCGGTGAAGAGATCAGCGTCGTTCACTTTTTCGCCAACTACGCTCAGTGTGGCACTGGGCTACATGTTCGGCGCGGACACCAGAAAGACACGATCTTCATGCACTTCGATGAATTTATTCACATACAGAAGTACAAACAACTCGTGAGCACGCTAATGACCGATGCGAGTCGCATCTTGCGACCACGCGGTAAGGTCATAAGACCAAAGTATGTATGCATCAATGATGCTAAGACGAACTCTACGACGATGTTTGGTCAGTCGTATACGAGACTAGTGTATTTCTGGCGTGAAATACTCTTTTCAAACAAATCGAGCTTCGAGATCTGAAATCTCAATGTCAGCTGATGTCCCTCAAATTTGATTGACGATGTCGGTATCTTTTGCAGCTCACGGACCCTCTGACAATATTATAAGTATACTCAAGGAAAAAGACTACGATATTGCAGTCAAAACGGTATGGCATCCAGGTACCGTAATTCAATTCAAACGCAGCCACTTATACTTTTTCCAGAATGTTTCGGTTAACGACAACGTCGATTGACTCAGAATTTTTTCAGCGTTATAGCTTTCAGGGCTTTCGTTATACAGCACGTGTTGCGCCGCCCGCAGTCTTAGCTATTGGCCTCTTGCAATGCGGTGAACTACAGCAAAGGCGGATAAACGGGGTAATCCCCTGTTTAATTAATTCATCGTTGATGTTTTGGGTTAAATTAAATTTCCGTTTCAAGCCGCACTCTCGAACTCCAGTAATCTACTAGCGGAAACGCATATTAGTCTTTTAGCAGCATGCTTATATCGAACGTTGCCATGCTAGTTTTGCTGCAGTCAACCATGTATGCTTTATGTGGTGGCGAAATTGAAGAAATCAGCGCTGCAGCGCTGACACCATAGCGTACGGCTAAATGGTGAATGAATGTAAGCCTGCCTCTGCCTTCTCTTTAGCAATAGACAGGAGGCTCGAATTACATCTGTTACATCGCGCGTGTTGAGCTACGTACTATTAGCTCACACATCTCATGAATTTTTAATGAAAAAACGATATCCAGCTGTCTAGTAACAATGCACCGAACGACCCCCTCTGTAGTGGAAAAACAGCCTCATGTGAAAGGACGTCACGCCGACAGCACGGCACAGGCCGGCACGCAGAAAATGAAGCATGTCTGTGACGACGTCTAGCGCTCTAGAATGGGCGAAAACCCCTGAAGACACATGTCCTAGAGGCAATATGACTATGAAGCTAAAGAGAATCTGAATACAAAGACTCACCTGCTTATCAACGCAAGCAAATCGTCCTGCTCCTAATCAGACTTGAATGAATAGGAACGATATATTTGCAAAGCGCAGAAACTTTTGAGAAGATACACCACCACTTTACCCTCAAATTCATCCAAGATACCTGTTGAAAATTACGTGGACACGCCGATTCGCCTGTATTACTGGGTCATCCTAATTGAAAACTCTTGAAATAAAATTCCTCGTAAAAATTTTTTTAATTTTTTGTGAAACTCAATTCCTCAATCTGAAACAAAAACCCGCGAAATTTTTGTTACTTTTATTTTAAAACAAAGTTCCTGGTACAAAAATAACAAGTTAGACGTACCGATCCTCGAGGCCCACTGACGCCAACGAAACGGTTTACTGAGTTCAAAAACAGATTTTCGACAAAAAAAAATTCAACGTCCCTTGCTTCATGGAGCAAAAGGAAAAAGATGCAAAAGGTTTACCCACGAGAGCGTGCATTTTGGGTCTTCTTTTTGGGCATGGCGCTGCAATAGTTGGCCAATATGGCTGGTTCACTAATTTAAACCTATATACCCACCAAGGTACTCGCACAAAAAACTTCAGCCTGCTAGCTTGCTTCTTGCGAACGCCACTTCGTCAGTGGGCCTAAAAATACTGATACCTACTGTGTTTTGCACTGTTCGTGCGGTTTTCAGTAGCTACTCTTAGGGATCAACACTCCTCGTTACCTGCGATCTATTCGGCGTGAAATTATTTGTAACACATTGCCAGCAGATTTTAGTCAAATGCACGATTTGAAATCGAAGTTTGAATAAAAATTGTGCAAATCTGCTGACATCGCTTCGCAGTTTTATATGCGCGTGCTTAACTGATTGAGCAGAATACTCAAGAAATATATTGCTACACTACTTGCACCATACACGTATGTGTAATCGGTTGCCATACACATATGAACGATCGTCCCGTAGATGTTAATGTAAAAGATATCCATAGCTATTCGCTTCGTAAGTCGGAAATTTGAAATAAAAATGATGCAATCGATTAACATTTTTGTTTTTAAAAATCGACTCCAACCGCGCAGTTTTGGTTTACGTAAACACCCCCGTTTTCCAGTGAGGACACGCAAACACGACGTCATATCCGGCTGGAATCTGGCCAAACATAGCGTATGAAATTGAATTATAAGTTTTGACTGTGGGGGAGACAGAAAATTGAACATTGCGTGGCGTCACATGAATGAGTACTAAAGAGTCTATAATTACCGTTTTCAGTTTTCATTTTTCCGACAAAAAGCACAATAGGCTGTGTGCGACAGTTCGAAAGCTGCAAACTACGTCACGAAGAGGAGTTCAACCATACACAATTGAGGTGCCGAAAAAAGCTGGGTGCCAGGCGCCACCTCTGCGCAGGAAACCCGTTTGTCTGAACCATGACCAATTAGTTATGATGCGAAAGGTGGCATGGGCGGAAACCTACACACTTGCCGGGCGACGATTGTATAGTTTAACAAGCGAGTCCACCCACGCACCGCTCATCCTCGTATCAAACACACGAAACCCGAATGAAAACATAGAAAACGTTACAGTCAGTTGACAGCACTGAAACGGTCCACATTGCAATCAGGACGCCATTGACTGTAAAATGTGGTTGTGAACGAAACAGAGACTTCACATTTTCGGAGAAAGCAAAACGCTGTAATTTTATTCTTTCGACTACCCACGAAAAATGGGCACTTCCGACCACCCACAAAAAATGAGCAAAAAGATGATGGACGTCTGCGGCGCATCGGTCGAAAAGCTTCGGCGAATATTCTCTATTGCTTACATCCGACTCGTTATCTCTATGATCACCGTCGAACCGACACTCTTCTTCTTCTCCGCCGGGATGGAGGTGTTGGGGTTGGCGCGCCAGAATGGTCTCTACTGGAAGATCTGTGAGCAGAAATTCGGAACACGCGCTGGCATCAATTGCTATGACAACAGGCACAGCATGACCAAGCGGATGCGCGAAGATGTGCAAGTTGAGGTTGCTACATGGGGTGTTTATATGTCACTGGCGCATCAGATTCCGGTTCTACTTGTGGCGCCGATCTATGGTGCATTCTCGGACAAGAATGGAAGAAAGACGGTCATTCTTTTGGCGACCATAGGTAAAAATCCGATTAAAATTACGACTTAAATTTTTGAAAATAATTACTTACTAAATTTTAATTTAATAATTATTGAAATAATTAACAACTTACTTAATAATTCCTCCTGGATTGACCCTTGCGGGGCTCGCGGTCACACGGGGCGGAGTAACGGTCACGTGATCTATCTTCGAAGACTACGGGCGGGATTTCGTATATCCGCCATGTAATGGGACGGGGGTATAGTGCCACGGGATCGTACCCAGTTGTCAGAATCGATAATATAAACAACCGTTTTCTAGGCGTAATACTGATGGAAGTCGTTTTCATCGCCGAGATGACCTGGGTCTGGCTCCCGATCTGGATCCTCCCACTCTGTAGCTTCCTGACGACATTCACGGGTTTCTACGGAACCTTCCAGTCGTCCTGCTACGCCTACGTTGCTGACCGCGAACCAGACAAAGCACGGTTAACGATGCGCTTTGCGTGGATCCAGGTGGCGAGCAGTCTCGCCACGACCATTATGGGTTTCTCGGTCGCGAACGTCATTGAGCGCATGAGCTACACACAGATCCCAATAATCTCAATCAGTCTTACCGTAATCTCCTTCGCATACAGTCTCATCTTTCTGCGAGAGGTCCCACCGAAAGTGCTGCTCGAGGAGCAGAAGAAGGAGGCGGCAAAGCTCGAGTTGCAAATGGTTGAAAAGGGCAAAAGTGTCGATACCATGCCAGCACCGCAAGTAGAAATGGTTGAGAAGAAACCAGTGAAGATAACGAAGGAACGCCACCCACTTGCTGTCTGGTCACTCACGAAAGATTGCGTGAGAACTGCCCTCCAACCACGCGAGGGTCACTTCCGCGCTTATATCTGGCTGCTTCTCTTCACCTTCTTTTTCACTATTCTCACAACCCACGCGCAGGGGCACATCCTGCATCTGTTCATGATGGGTGATCCACTCAACTGGTCGATCAAGGAGCAGTCGATCTACAATGGATTCACGAGCCTCATTCGCCTCCTTGGCGTGCCCATCTCCGCATCCGTCTTCAAAGCGCTCGGCTTCCACGAGACGACGATTCTACTCATTGCAGGCACGTCGGTTGCCGCGAAAATGCTCCTGATCGGAAGCATTCAAACGACGGTGACGATGTACATCGCGTCGGTGCTAGGCTTCGCTGGCTTCCTCGGCATGTTCGTTTCTAAATCCCTCGTCTCGCAGTTCGTGCCGAACGACGAGATCGGCAAGGTGTTCGCACTATTTCAACTCGTTGGCGATATCGCGCAGTTGGCTGGCTCGTATGCCCTTCAGGGCATCTATATCGCGACGCTGCGTGTCTTTCCGGGCGCTGTCTTCTTCATCTGTGCGGGCGCTAAAGTGCTGACGCTTTTGGTCATTCTTGGTATCCATATTGACTACAAGCGGTACAGGGCGAGGAAAGCGGCTGCGGAGAAGAAGCCTGTCATCGAGGCACCAGTGGTGCTTGGCGTCATTCTGCTGCCAAGTGACGAAACTGAGTGCGAGTTATGAAAGTTTTATTAATTAATTAAAGAAGTTCTTTTGTGCCATCTTTAAAAGGTGGTACAAAGTTAGTCTCATGTTGTAAGCTCAAGTGCGCTTCTACGAGGAAACAAAATGTCCCTCAAATTCTGAATCTGTCGCGAGAAAGCTGCACCAAATTCACTTGGCATAGCCGCAGTGACGTCATTAACGCAAAGGAATTGCCCCGTCCTTCTGCGACGACTGTAGAGAGCTTCCGCCCTCAGGGTTTGCAGTCGACTGACGCCAAGATCGAGTGCAAATTTCGATACAATCCCTTCGTCAAGCGGTACGTAGAGCAGGCCATCCTCGTCAAGCGAGAGAACTTCAACACTCGATGTACACTCAGCATACGCGGCGAAGAATTGAGCGACATCTATTTCTCGTCCACTTCTAAACTTCTGACTCGAAGTTCGATTGAGTGCACTGAGAATGCGTTCATTTCGTTCAGCTTGAAGGAGGATCGAACGGACGAAAAGCTTTGGTGTATGACTCGGAATATTTTCCAACAGTTCAGTTACTCTCTTCGTGTTACCTTGACAATTTCCTTCAGATAGTAAAGCAAGTACTACGTCTCTCGCGTGTATCGCTGGATTCATATAATCCGCATAGGGACTTGAGATATTCGATGATAAACCTCGAATATGAATTCTTCGATTCGGTCGAACTATGAGGGACTGAATGGTCCGTAAATCACGGTCGATAGCACCGACGTAGTGACTGAGCTGAATCGCGTTCAGGAAGGCTAAATCGTCATTCGCGTAGATATAGTACTCGGAGAGACCATCGATGTGATGAAGATTAGCCTCAATCGCGAGGGAGTTGAAGGTCGGAAGATCGAGTTCGTTGTAGAAAATATCGCGATGATAGACTATGTACAGTTGTGGATGGTGAAGATTCAACCAGAAAGGAATCTGAGATTCAGTGGCTACGACGAGGTAGATTCGTCGGAAGAATCGACGACCGAATGTGTCGATTGATCGGAGGAGATAACGAAGATCATTGTGATCTTTAAATCGATTTCTTGTTGCCGAAAATGGCAATAGTTGTCTTCTCGCTTTCTTGACTTCTTTTAAAAAAGTTTCTCGCCATTCTTTCTCACTTCCGTTCACATAAGTAATCACTAAATCAACGTCGATTGTTACACCATTTAATGTCGAAAAGTACTGAGTCCTCGAAGTGAGGTCGATGAAAACGAAGAAGTAAGTTCCAGTCGCACACATGAGAGCGAGTATGAAGAATTTCAGCATTCTCTGACAAATCATCGTGCCAGATTTAGAACGCACAGCTGATGTATAAGCTACGTGCGCACTCATTAAGCTCATGCGAAGCAATCACGAGCCTCCTGCTGAATGTGAAACTCTAGAACGTCCTCTTCTCCGCCTGTCAGCAAGCGCTTATGTTTTTAGCGGCGCGTACCTGTCGGTACCATCCGCTTGACGTCATCGCTAAGCGTAGCACGTTCTGGAAAAAGCTGAGTAGCATGTGTGCACACCTGATGGACTCCGAAGGGGGTTTTTTTACCTTTCAAAGCGACTATTTGCACGAAAAATTCGCGTAGCTTCCTTGGAGAAAAAATGAAATGAGACATTTCATATAACAAGCTTTGTGGTCCCAGGACGGCGGTGATACCAGCCATGTTTACAGCTCACTCATATGGGAAACGTCTCATGAACTTTTGCTATTTAAAATTAATTGGAGAAATATAAATTAGTCATGTGTGGAGGGATCACGAAACAGTGACGTCATACGCAGAAGACAGGCTGCGCTGATACTAAATTTAGATATTACTTGAAGTTGCGCAGAGAATGGTCAAGCGCCTATAACTTCTTAATGTAATTCAATGCAGCCCGACAATGATGTATGTGTGAACTACAGCAACAGCGGAGGATACATCACAGGCATATAAGATCCATGAAATGCATGCATTGCATTCCTCCTCAAGTCCCGTTCGTATGACGTATAACGCAAGCCACGAAGAGCAGAGGCTGAACCACCCACCCGATTTTAAAGTTGTGTACAAAAATGTGGAGGTTTTTACTGCCTTCCCATTTGTCACCCACCGATGAACAACGACAAACAAGAATATCATGCGTAACACCGCACACGCAGAGCTTTGACTATTAAAATAGAGTCGTCAGTCGCGAGAAGATAGAACCAAAAATGCCTTTCTCGACGACACTCACGATGGCCAAGGTTCGCGAGGTATTAACGCTAAAAAATATCTTCTTCCTCATCTCAATGATCACCGTCGAACCGTCATTGTTCTTCTTCTCCGCCGGTCAAGAGGTGATCGGTCTCGCTCGCTTAAATGGCCTCTATTGGAAGATCTGCGAGCAGGAGTACGGCTCGACTTCGGGCGGTGTTAACTGTTTTGATAAAGTCAGAGGAATGACGGCGGATATGCGCAGTGATGTGCAGTATAAAGTCGCGACGTGGGACATCTATATCTCACTTGCGCAACTCATTCCGGTGGCAATTGTGGCGCCAATCTATGGCGCATTCTCGGACAAACATGGGAGAAAGACGGTCATTCTTTTGGCAACCATGGGTAAAAAGCATCGCAGAACTGGACAAGTAAATTGGTAAAGCCGAAAAGGCATCCTGCCATGAAGCAAAAAATAAAGCAGGTCCGCCAAGAAAAAATAGACATAGGCAACTTGTCGATGTTCTGGAACAGCCTGGAACACTATGCTGTTCCACCGAACCGACTTTCGATTTTTCGAGGGGGGAGGAGGATGATTTTTGTTCGAACAATTAGCTATCCTTTAGCTTGCGCCCTTCAGGCCCCAGTCAGGATGCAAAATAGCTGTGGGTCAAATAGGATTTTTCGTGATTTTAGGTTTTGTTTTGAACGAAGTCATCGTCTGCGCCCTGATGACATGGGCTTGGCTACCCATTTGGATCCTTCCCCTGTCCGGCTTCTTTACCACCTTCCTCGGCTATTACGGCACCTTCACCGCAGCCTGCTTCGCCTACGTCGCCGATCGTGAGCCGAACAAGGCGCGACTGACTGTCCGCTTTTCCTTTCTGCAAGTTTCGAGCAGTTTAGCCGCCACGATTATGGGTTTCTCCATATCGAACTACATCGAGAGACTGAGTTACGCGCAAATCTCTATCATGTCAATGAGTCTCACCGCTTTGGCGTTCCTCTATAACTTCCTCGTTCTCCGAGAGGTGCCACCAAAAGTGCTCGAAGCTCAACAAGAGAAAGCACGAGCTGCACTCCCGATGGTCGCCACTGGCTCTAAAGAGGCCAAAAGACCATCCATGTCCAAACCAGTGAAAGAACGCCACCCACTCGCTGTCTGGTCCCTCACAAAAGACTCAGTTCGTACCGCCCTCAAACCCCGTGAAGGTCACTTCCGCGCCTACATCTGGATGATGCTCATCGCATTCTTCTTCATCATCAGCTCGACGATGGCACAGGGACAAATCCTTCATCTCTTCATGCTCGGTGACCCCCTCAACTGGACCCTCAACCAACAGTCGAACTACAACGGTTTCACCAATCTCGTCCGCCTCTTCGGCACCATCCTCGCGACAGCGATTCTCAAAGGACTCGGTATTCACGAGACGACGATTCTCCTCATCGCGATTGCGTCTGTCGGGGCGAAGTTGCTCTTGCTTGGAAGCATTCAGACCACGGTGACGATGTACATTGCTGCCGTGCTCGGTTTCGCTGGTTTTCTCGGCATGTTTGTGTCGAAATCCCTCGTCACTCAATTTGCACCGAACCACGAAGTCGGCAAGATCTTCGCGCTCTTTCAACTCGTTATGGACTTTTCACAGCTGGCTGGAAAGTTTGGTTTACAGGGCGTGTATATCGGAACGTTGAAGACATGGCCTGGAATGGTCTTTTATGTGATGGCGGGCACGCAGCTCATTGCGTTTTTGATTACGCTCTGGATCCATATCGACTATAGACGGTATCGGCTGAGGAAAATCGCGAATGAGAATGCGGAGGTTGCTGCGATTGCTGCGATGACTACAGTAGCTGAAGAACTGAACGGAAATGCGGTTGGTACTGTCGAGCCTAAAGCTGAAATTGAGGACGAAAAAGAAGAAGTTCCGACTACTAATTCGATTGGTCTGGTCAGCGATGTTACACCGGAAGGATTGTATCGTTGAGATTCTTTTATTGCAGTGCTATTTCTGGTCTATTCTGTTTTCTAAAGTGTGCTATATTTCTTCACATTTTGCGAAACGTCAAAGGACGCGAACGCAATCAACCCGTCTGGTTCGTGCGAAACACAAGAAAGACGTCAGTTGTCAAACTTTCACATGAATGTGGCGGTTAACGACCAAACGCGTCTTAATTGCATGTGATGTGGTATGTCTACGCATTGAGTAAAATCCAACCCAAGTTTAAAATAACATGTAAACCATTCCGTGGCCTAAAACAATGGTTTTGAAAAAAATTAAATTAAATTAAAAATATAAAAAATAATTTTGAAATTTGAAAACTGTTTTTGTTGAATGTAAGAGTTTGTACATGCTTAAACTTTTTTCAGCAGTTTGAATTTTATCCACCTCGGTTGGGTTGGATTTTACCCAGTGCCTAATGTCTGTCGTTTGGGCGATTGACTTTACAGTTGAGAGAATTTCGAGCCGATCCGTCGGGACCATTTTTGTCGAATTCGTCAACCGATGAGAAACGGTTGACACTCGGCGTTGAAGTTCTTTCATCCGCGAACGCCGGATCCTGAGCGCTTATCATTCATCGCGGCTTTTCGGATGCACACTTTTGCATCCCCGTCGACGACGTGGATTCGATCTTGAAGCACGTAAGGGCCGCCCATTCGATTCGGAATAACTTCCGTACTTCTCGAAGCAGATCCCGGGCAGAAGACTGGTGCACAGCGCTGCCGCGGAAGGCACGCAGACGCCGCAGTGTAAAGTCATGGTGTCTGGAGCGGTGAAGGCTGCAAAGAATGCACGGCTGTGGGAGCAGTATATGCTGCCTAAGCCCGCGCACACCGAGAAGTCCAATGCAGAGCTGCTGCACACAGCAGTGTCCGGCGAATGACCCCTCTATTCCCGAAGCGTCGAGTCCCACCTACCGTTCTAAAGAGTGCTCACACGTCCGCAAGAGCAGCAGCCCGAAGCAAAGTGGTCGACTCGCTCTACCATAAGGCGAAGAAGCTCTCGTAAAGAGCAGACGCGAATGCTGATTGGTCAATTCTTTCTTTACCTCTATCACGCCACTCGGGGGCGGGGAGTTACGGACGAGCGCCACAGACGGGGACTTACAGTATTTCGGATGCTCTGCGCCGTTCTTCAAAAACGTTTAAATTTAACATCCTTTAAGATGAGAGAATGGAAATTTTTGCCACTGAAATTATCGATTTATAGATTTTTATCGATTATACGATTTTCCTAATTATTTATTTTTTATTGATTATACGATTTTCCTCATTATTGCTTTTTAATCGATCTGTTGTTTCCGTTCTTTTGATTTTCACCGCTTCCGTGCTGAATGTACGTCTAGCTAATGCCGGTTACATCATATGCAGCTTTGCTTCCGTGAGTCATAGGTGAAGACGTTGTTCTTCAGTGCTTTATTATTCGCTGAAAAGTAATACATTTCAAATAATCATCCACCCAATGTTCTTTCTGCTGCGACCTACGCACACCCATAGAGGCGCCGCTATTGCACCTGCCGCTAGAAGCGCAATTATCGCTTCAGTTTTGATTGGGGCGAAATCGACACTAGTAAGCTACGTGCCTGTCAGAAATGGAGAAACTAAGAATGCGGAAAGGAGCTGGACCTCCTCCGTCACCGTCTAACACATAAACATAAGCTATCTTTTACACATAGCGTCACCTACCAAGTAAAATTTTCAGACCCCCCCCCTCGGCAGGTAATGTCATATATGGATGAGCCCTAAAGCTCGATCATGCGCAAGACAAATGGGGAAAACCGGTTGAGGGGTCTCTAGGCGTCACAGACTTCAGCATTCTCATATAATATGGCAAGAAAGTCTGCAGTCGCGGCTTACGATGACCCTCCGACGACGACCGCAGCCGCGTACTGGCTCTCTAGCATCACCGATACCTGAGTGGCAAGAAAGCTCCACGAGTCGTTTAATGGGCTATAAACAGCAATCGACCGCAGTACACAATCCGTGGTGTTCCCGGCGAGCATATAGATCAAGCCCCCAAGAGGAAATGCTGTTCCCTGTCTCAGGGCCATCTTTGCTGCTAAGTTGCCGAGCTGAAGCCAGCTCGACGACGTCGCGTTGTAGACCTCTACCGTTAGCGAGCTAGGACTGTCAGGGGTCTGACCGCCGAACGCGTAGAGTAGCCCATCGACGGCCGCAACACAAGGATACATCCGTGCGTAGCTCATCGATGGTATGCTGGTCCACCGATTGCTCGAGACGTCGTAGCGTTCGGCGGAGCTCAAAATGTTCACGCTATCGTCATCACCACCACCGACGGCGTAGACGTAGCCGCTCACGGCGACAACGCCGTTTCCGCAACGTGCTGTACTCATTGGAGCGATAAGCGACCAGTTTCCCGTTGGGTCGAACGCCTCCGCACTGCTTGTTACAGTGTTGCCCATCGAACAGCCACCAATGGCGTAGATTTTCCCGCCGAGCACTGTGACCTGAAGGAATGCTCGCGCCACTATCATGCTC
>JAQGBB010001826.1:0-12372 GCA_034691745.1 Prismatolaimus dolichurus | reverse complement strand
ATGGGGTTCGCGGTCTACGGGAACAACGGGGATGTCTAGACCCGTCGCGTAAGCGACGGGTATTTTTTACTAGTTATATTTATAATATACATAATATCAATAAATTATATATATATATATATAAATTATTCATTGATAAATTTATATATCAATAAATTTCATATATCAATAAATTTCATATATCAATAAATTTCATATATCAATAAATTTTATGTATTAATAAATATCAATAAATTTCATATATCAATAAATATCAATAAATTTCATATATCAATATATATCACTAAATTTCATATATCAATAAATATTAATAAATTTCATATATCAATAAATATCAATATGAATAATATATATTATTACAATATGACAATATCAATATCAATAAATTTTTGAAACTTTTCCAAGTGTTTACATACGCGTGAAATTACATCTATTCAATCGGTACCGAAAATTCTAAAATTTTGAAATCATGTCACTGAGCAATCAGTTCTCTGCCATTTTTGTTGGCATGTTTTAAAAGCAATAGCGCATCGTAAATCACGAAGCTATATTTCAACTTTTCTCGACTATTCTTTGCATCACTTGTCCTACTTGCGACACCTATTGTTCCTGGAGGATCCAGTTTTCACGAACGCACTTTCGATGATTCCATGCCTCGAGAACGACAGTCATAGCGGGCGTCTTTCACACGAGTTTCACAACTCACCAACCATGTAGTCTAATGAATTAGAACTAAGTGAAGTGACAAGATTCAGCAGAAAGTAAAAAGACGTGTTTTCAAATTATGCAAGTGTCGACGTCGATGACTTCAGTTTAAAACAACAAAAAAAACTCGCTTCTAAAACTATAAATAGTTTGTCAATTAAAGAATCTGCACATTCGCAATGCCCTCATTTGTCATTATCTTCGCTCTCTTCGTCGTCTGTGCGGAGGCGAAGACATGGAATGAAGTAAACGCATGCGTGCGAAAAGAGACAACGACCTGCACACAGCAGTAAGCTTGAAAGCAGCTAACAAAAACTAACCACTAACGATGTCTTTCAGATGCTGCACCACCGCCGACTGCATTCCGATCATCGATTGCTTCCGAGCGAGCCGCGACGCGATTACGGCGGTTTGCACAACGGCGAAAAAGCTTTCAAGAAAATACTTTTCCAATAAGAAGTGAGCTGCGATGTTACGATTGTAGCAGTCGCGTGACTTGCTCATTCCCTGCAGATGCTGGAAGACACAAGATTTCGCCACCTCACTTGACACGTCGAAGATGTCATCAGTGAGCGCAACGTTCGTCCGGTGTTTTGCCAAGTGTACCCGACCGAGATACTTAAAATGTCAAAGCGGGTGAGAAAGTGAATAGCAAGGTTGTCGCACTGTTTGCAGAAGCGCCTTTTTGTAGATGTACTGACGCAGCTCGCGACCCAAATGCTAAGTGCTTCCAGCAGGAAGCCAAGAATTCGGTTAAGCAAGCTACTGACTGCATCGCAAAGCTTAAGTTAGCATCTTAGAAAGTGTCCTGTCAAGAGTTATGGCAGAAAATTTGCAGGTGCATGTAAATAGTAAGCAAAGGTCAACTTAACCTGGCTGGTGAGAGTTAGGGCAGAAAAATACCCGTTTTATGTGCATTCCATTCGTGGTCATATCAAATTGCTATCTGAAATGTTTGGAAATTTCCTAAAAAGCTGAATTTTTCAAAAAAAATCGGTGGTCGCCTGTGGACCGACTTCTGAACGCTAACTAATTAACTTTCGCTTTTATCACATTTAATGCTTCAGAGTGGTGCTAACGCGTACAAATAAAATGAATTGAGGTGTTTTCGCGGATAACCATATTTTCTAGGTTTTGGCGAGTAAAACGTGTAAAAAATTACAAGCCTTTTTAAACTTGTGCAGTTTTGCAGCGCGAATTAGATTTTGGTTTTGATTTTATTCGAGTGAACAAGCTGAAAACTATAAAAATTGTTTAAAAAGCATGGTCATTTCAATGCATAGTTTGAATTGGCGGCAACTAGGGAGGTATATGACTGTAAGTCGTACAGTGTTTTTGGCACTAATGATACCGCTGTTGCGTTTGCTGCACGCTGTGGAACAGCATTAGCCTTCCGGAAAACTCGTAAAACGAAAGGTATTAGCTTCTGCAGGCAAGAGCACTATGCGTGTGCTTACGGTAGAGTGCAGTAATTTGACTGCATGCTTTTCTTCAGTGACTAGTTTCTTTCCAGTCGCAGTGCATTGGCCTGTTTCTCGCGAAACAGTAACTTGCTAACATTGACAATAATTTTTTATAACAAAGTCCTCATGGTTAGTTTCCCCGAAAGCTAATTCTAGCTTTTACGTGAACAGTACTATAGAGTATATTTTCTCCGAATAGCAGCGGCGATCTCAGTGCTATATCAACGGGACGTCATGTACCTCTAAGTCGTAGCTTTTTCTACAGAAAGACATGTTGCTTGTCCAATTCCGTTATCAGTATGCTGCGTAAAGTGCGAAGAAAATTTCTAAAACTTTGAACGTTTGCTCTTGTGGCATTAGCGGCTGAATAAGGCCACTCGCATATTTTTAGCTTTAGCCTCTAAGTTAAAATGTTCTTTTTTAACAAGATGTCGCACGACCATGTGGGCAGCACCTGGCTCTTGTAAAGTGCCAAAAAAATCATTTTTAATCCGCACGAGCGACCTTAATTGTTATTGATTTTCTATAACAGAGCATCTATGAATATTTTCTTATGTGGTATGTCGGGAATAAATAGCAGTAAACGTTATTTAATTTAACGTCAGGTGTATGTTTCACATAATTTTCTTCTTGTCGCCAATTCACTGGCAGAAGCTGGAATGCTGAAAACTGCAGTTCAGAAAATTGCGTGAAACTCGTAACGGAGTAAAAATTAGTTTTACGGCGCATTTCTTTCATGATGTTTACAAATTTTTATATCTTCGCAATGCAATCGGTCACTCCGCGGATGACTTGTCCCGTAAAACGCTGAAAGCATTGCGCGTTCGGATTGCTAATCGGATTAGCACACCTGAAGAGAGAAAAAGAAGTAAGCTTGATTACGGTAGACAGACCAGTAACACGTCCGGTCGACACTGCGTAGCGTACCCGCTTTGACACCTCAAGTAGTTAGGTCTGATGCACCTCGCGAAACACGTGAGGAAATTCCTATTAGCGGGAGCAATTCTCGACAAGCTTATGGAAGATGTAAAATTTTTCGAGAGCCAGCATCTAAAAATAGTCGCAAGTGTTGATCGCATTCACAGCCCATAATTTGAGTCAACGTTTTAGTACTCTTTGTTGCCAAAATAGTTGCCGACAGTAGCCCCTGCCACGGCGCAGAGCTGCGTGATCGACCTCCGACCATTTCTGAGGCAATCGATTACGGCAAGGCAGTCTTGATTTTTGCAGCACCTGCGCAAGAAGCTCGCTTTTTAGGGCCACTGACACACGTCAGTGATCCTATTGCCGTAGCCCGCGTCTGTCGCAAGGCACCATAACTTTTGAAATAAGAGAGCAGCGGACTGAATTTTTTTGTGGAGGAACTTTGGGCCAAATCTAGATTCAAGTTCGTATAGGGCCTCAGAAACCACCTATGCCGCACCATCGATAACTAAACTTGTAAAGTTGTTTTGGACATAAGTCTTGATTGCGTCGACGGATTTGGCTGAAAGTGAGAGTGCAATCTGGCCAAGGTCTCTTCACATAGGACACGCACATTATTCTGAAACCAGTTATGGCAACACCAGTGATGATGCAGCAAATGACGCCATTGCTGAATAGTATATTTCATCTCTACTTCCAAGCTGTTATAAGATCCTCATACGTATAAAAGTCTTTTTTATAACAAAGCAACTGTTTTCTTCTTTCGAACATTAGTGTGTGCGAGATGGTCATGTAATGCAGAGAGGTGACACACGCTGCATCAGTGGCCCTCGAGGATCGGCACATCCAGCTTGTTTAAGTTTTACATGCATTCTATAGTGAATACAACCTGAAAGCACACTGAACCTGAAAACCGCTGAACGCGCTTCACAAGTCCTCAAAACAAATTGCACAAGCTGTTCCAGTGGGCTTAAAAATGACTTATGGCGAAATCGCCCAAACTCTAGGCTGAAGGCATAACACCAATTTCGAGTGATATATTTCCAGATACGCCAAAATTATACGCAAAGGCCATTGGTGGCCGGTGACAGTAGACCTAGTGGCGCACCTTGTTCTTGAACCATATATTTGGTTTATGGACCATCATCCATAAACCATAACTTACGTGTGTTCCATAAGGTTTCTCCAAAAAAATTTTCCGCATGCTGTGGTGGCTTACTTTTCTGTGCAAATAAGCGCCGGGGTTCGAGCACACGCGTTCACCTCATTCCACGTCCTTGATTCGGCGAAGATGACGAGAAGCAAGAAAATGAAGGTACGATATTGAAAACTCATGACGTTTTATGTTGAAAGTCTGTACTGACGAAACAGTTGTTACTCCGTTTGAATTTCGCTTTTCTTTCCCAAGAACAAACCTACGCTATGTGGTTCGACTGCCGAGAAAAAGTCCCACGCAAGCGCCAAGCACAAGATGCTCGACTGAACAACACTTGACGGTGCGCACGCAAAGCGCTCAATCTGGCCACACGAGGTGATCCGTTCGTGTTGAGGTCGACAACCCGAGCAAATCAGTCCGCAGACGATTTATCGTGAAAACTTTTCCTTTCTTTCGGACTTTTGTTTCGAAATAGTTTACTACACATTTGATTGATTCTTCAACTATTCGTTTACTGCGCATTATTTATGAGGAACTGCAATATTGAAGTTAAGCTACGAACTCAGAATCTTAGAGATGCAGTCGCTAGTGCTCGCAACGGCAGGGCCAGTTTCGTTTCTCCAACAGGCGGCCGTTTCGTCTTCGCTCTGCTCTTGACAACTACAACACAAGTCACAAAGCATAGGTGTTACGTCGCTGTGAAAACTGTTTGCGGGATCGAATCGAACGATTTAAAGCGAATCAACACATGCAGTTCAAACCTTGTTTGGCAGTATTCGAATCGAGGCTTAAAGCATTTCGAGAAACACTTCGCGAAGTCTATGCTTTGCGCAGTCATATTGGAGAAGTCTAGCAACGTCGTAAAATCCTCTATCACCCAACATCTGCACAATCAAATCGGAAAGATAGGTATCATATTAAAAGAAAGTTGGACTCTTAAACGTATGTGTCGGTGTGCTCTTACTCTTTGTCGTTGAAGTAATTCGCGTCAGCGTCCTTCGGCTTACACATTGAGTTGATTGATTTACGGCCATCTTGCAGACACTTGATTACAGGGAAACAATTCTCGTCTTGACAACAGCTAGAAAGATACTTTATAGCTGATCGAGACGTCAATTTTCATATTGCACAAAAGTCCTAATGTTTATATTTCAGATGAAATCTTTAGATATTTTCAGCATTCCGGCGGTAAAATATTAACACAAAATAATGACTGGCAAAATCGAAAATTCTCATAAATCAGATTACCCGTGCATAATTATCGCCCCCCGGCAAGTTGAATTAAATTCGAGCGAATCGAATTGAAAATCAAGCTATGTGCTATTATATAGAAATGCAAGTTGCAGCTTACTCTAGAGTTGGCAATTTTTGGTGCTCGGCCCCATGGGACAAATTTTTAAAAATGCCCCTCAACCGCCAATGACACTTTTTGCCCCAACTTTTTCTCGAGCTTTTTGCATTTTTTTTTCAAAAAATTTTCACAAATCTCTTCGATTTTAATCCAAAATTTCAGTTTTTTTTCCAAAAAATTTCCATTTCTATGACGGAACTTGACGGAAACGTTTTGAGTACAATAGGGCATGCAGTGCCGCGCTTTTAGTGGTGTTGATTGAGTTGGTTTCGGATGTGGGAAAATTTTGGTCAAAATTGGGGCTCCCTGGGGATGGGGGTAATATGTTTGCCCCCACCAAACGCCATCCCTACTTACTCCAACGAGCAGTCCATCGGCTTTAGCCCCAAACAGTCGTTCACTTCTTTCCACGTTTTACCCCCGGTCGAAGCGAATAGACTGCATACCACGGTAAATAGAATAGGAGAAATCATCGTATTTTGAGAAATAATTTCTCCTCTAGTAGTCGACCGAAACTTTTGAAACTGCAACCCTTTCGCTATCACCGTACAAAATCGACGCTGACCGTGTTTATTTCTTCTAAAAAAACAATGCACAAGTTCATCGCTGATCCCCCGCACGTTTTCTGTTACGCAATGTGCCTATTTCAGTTCCACAAAATTTGTTGTCTAATTGCACAAGGGATCGGCAAAGCCGAAGTGCATCCTGCATGAATTAACAAAAAAACAGCTGCCAAAGAATTTCACAAATATTTTCTAGAACACCATGGAACATTCAGGTGTTCCACATCACTGTTACCCCTCTGAACTGCATAAATGGTACAGAAACGCGACATAAACCGGCACACTCGTATAAACGGTCCACATATGTTGCAGAAACGGCGCACATATGATACAAAAATGGCACGTTTTTATTGACCTTTTATGGACCGTTTATACGAATTTGCCGGTTTTTGTCGCGTTTCTGCACCATTTATACAGTTCGGAGGGAAACAGTGCATGTGAACACAAGACGCAGCGTACTAGTATACTCCCGTTGTGCTTTGACTTTTCTCCGAGAAGGAAGAGGGGGACAAAAGGGGGAAAGAGGAGCGACGAAAGGGGAAGTTGATGTTCAACCATATAGCTATCCTATTGTTCCGCGCTGCGCGCTCCAGGCAGGATGCAAAAACACTGTTGTGTCATTCGACTGTCTTTTCCTCACAGACAGCAATTATTTTTTCTACGACAAATGTTTTAAATCAATGTCAGTCACCGCTGTCTGCCTTGCCTCATTGCCCTACTGAATGAAATGCGTTACGAAATCGTGTGGGCATGTCTGCTGTACGTCCTAATTCCGGCGCATTCTCGACGTCGAATCTTATATCATCAAGAAATTGAGTGTAGGGAGAACACGCACATCAGCAAAGATCCTGAATTTTTTTGCAATCAATTCGAAAGGCTTCAAATTCTAACAAATCGTAGTCTGATTGAATCTGCTCGATTTAAACAGACTTGGAATCGAATCAAATCGACTCCGATTCGAAACGAAAAATCAAATCTTGAAAAGACAGTTAGAGATACATGCACAACTGTCTGAAATTTAGAAAATTTTTAAGTGGTGCCAAAAACCATGGTCTGTATAACGCCGACTGAAAGTTTATGACATCAAAGTTAGTCGAATAATTCTGAAATCTCGAACCGATTCGACTCCTTATGATCGTCGCAAATAGTAATACAATCAGCTTCTTTAATCACACATTAAAAACAGAACACCTGAAACATGTCAATTGCACTGAGCTTATGAATTTCTGTCAGATAGGACTATTTCAATCAATATCTGATTTCTATCGATATCGATCAAAACGCCACGGTATCGCCGCCGTGATAGTTTAACTCAGCTTAGATATGCAATCAGTAGCTTCGCGAACAATCCTGCCGCTTTCCGACTTCCAGCACTTGGCAACTTTGTCCCCACCCGTCTCTGAACAGCTAGAACACAAGGGCGAAAACAGATCGTTGCAGGTGAAGAAACGTTAAATGACCAAAAAAGAATAATTTACCCTTTCGTGCACTGAAGATACTTCGGCTCGTAACACTTCGAGAGACACTTGACAAATGCTGCGTTAGTCGCCGTCATGTGCGAATAGTCGATCGATGAAGTGATTTCCTTGGTTTGCCAACACCTCAAAAAGACGTTTGGATCCGTATTTTGAAACGGTGAAAATCGAAAAATTGTCGAAAATTTAAAAAAAATTGTCGAAAAATCGTCGAATAAGAAAGCCGCAAAAAATTATGAAAATCTAAAAAATTTCAGTCGAATCGATTTATTCCTTCGATTTAGTATAATCGATCGGAGTCGAGAATCGAATCACTCGGTGTTGATGAGTCAAAATTCTCACGAAAAGGTCATGGAAGTGAGAGAAAATTCTAAAAATTTGGTGAAGAAACAATTACGTAAGTAGGCGCCGATGAAAGTTAGAATCGAAATATAATCGAATCTGAGCAATTCGAACCAAAATCCAACCGATTCTATTCGCCCAGATTTTCACCGTAGCCTATCCAGTTTGTCACCCGTTTTAACAGCGATACGAAAGCGTTTTTGCATCTTTCAAACGTTTCTCAAAGTTAAAAAACTTTCTGGTCTGCAGCTTCATTTTCAACAATTTTTAGGGTCTAATTCACAAAACTCACGGTCGACTGTCGTAGAAGCTCTTAATCGCACCCGTCGGTGTACACGTCGACCGAAGGAGCGTCTGACTCCGCTCAATACATCCGATCGCATCAACACAATTATCCGTTTTGCAACATCTGCAATCACGGCGTATCGGGAAATCCGTTATCCTTTTCAGATTTCAATATTTCCATTCCTTACTGCAACGAGCACTGCTTCGATTTCGATCCCAAACACCGATTCACCTCCTTCCACGTCTTGGCCTCAACGACAACGAAAACAACAAAGAACAACGGCAGAATAAAACGCATTTTCAAATTTCGAAAAACTACTTCCCTTTCTCAATTCCACCTATCTTATCTTCCGTTCCAGTTCCAGCTCCGCGAACCCTTCTCTCAAGCACGACCCGTCCCGCATCTCTTCCACCCCCGTTCAGTCAGCGTCTCCGTCAAACGAGCAAAGCGTAAACATCAAATAAATATTTTCCATCCGTCAAACAACGAAGACAAGCGGAACAGTCTCGAAAGGAGGGTAAAGAATTCGTAAATATCATAAATGCAAGAAAGGTGACCGACTAGACGACAGTGTCACGAGTAGCCCGCACGGCGATGTAACTCGACGTTCTTCGGTGTCGATGTCGTGCCGGGGGGAAAGCGCGGTTTTGTGCCGGGCAACCAGGAGATTTTCCAACGAAGTGTTTCACGTAGGGCGGCCTCTTCCTCGGTGCTGAGGTGTAGGAGGGTTGTAACAGCGCGAATCAACTGCGAGGCCTCGCCGGGCTCGGCGCTGATGAATTTGAGGAAGAGGTTCTTCGTGTACTGGAAAGGGAGAAGATTTACGTGAGGAGGGACGCTCGAAAATATCGGAAAATGAAGCTACTGCAGAATAGGGGGAATAGATCCTCTATGATTCGTGTGGAATAGCGATGAATAAAACGAAAAAGCTCGGAATCGAATCCAGTTCCGTCGGAGTTCTAAACACCAAATAAATTCGAAACAAAACTCGATTCTGAATCGAATCAAATTCATTCCAACTCGAATCGAATTGACTGCCTCGATTCCAACTCAAATATTGAATCGAATTATTCGATTGAAAGTCGAATTGAATTGCAGTATCGAATCTATTTATGCGATTCCGCGTCGAATCGAACGGATTGATTCCGATTCCAATTTCCAATCGACTTCTTCGATTCCGATTCAAACAGCGAATCGAATTATTCGATTCGAAGCAGAATCGAATTAATTCCATTCCCATTCAAATATCGAATTGAATTTACTGATATATTGAAATATACTTTGAAATATCGAATCTAAAAGCATAATTTTTTTTAATTGTAAAAAATATTATTCAAGCTTCTGTGGACCACCAGAATTCATGAAATATCCTAAACGCTTTGCTGCAAAACGATATTCCGAAATCGGGCTGGCGACTTCAAGAAAAAATGCTTAGAAATCGAATCAAAATCGATTCGACCAAATTCGATTCCTTTTAACCGTCGCTAACCTGCAGCACAACCGTTCGATAGAAAATCCAATTCGATCAGCTAACCTAACGTTGTTACGCTTCTGACATGCAACCCAGCCTCACATCTAGCACATACGTCTGCCAAAAATAATAAAAACACAAAAAATAAATACAAAACGTCACACAAAAATTACTAATTCCACAGCTATATCAGACGTCCAACAGCAAAAAAATCAAAAAGCAAAAACAGTGCAATTTGCTCTACACTATCGATTTTCCATCCCAATACACAAAAAGATTTCGTACCTGAAAATTAACATCGTATTCCGACATCGCAATACTCTGCGCCTTGAGCTCGCGCTGAACCATCTTGAAGCGTTGGGCCTGAGTCTTAAGCTGCTCGTCTTGCTGGGCAATACGTCGTTCGAGTTCGGCGAGACGGGCATTCCCACCCGTAGAGTTCACTGTCTCAACGAGGGCGCTCTTTTTTGCTTCTAGATCGCGAACGATAGCGCTATGACGTTCCATATCTTCGCCGAGTTCGCTTAGTTGCTCGACGATCGCTTCGCGCTCCTTCCTGATGGGTTAAAAAATGAAAATTAAAAAAAAGTCGCCAGCTAAAATCTTTGTTTTTAAAAATTTGAAATATTTGTTAAATTGCACTCTTTAAAAAAATTACAAAAAATCAAAAACAAAATAAATGCAATTAAAATTAAATAAAAATATTTTGTATTTCTCATTATCTAAAATAAATATTTTTATTTCATTAAATATAAAAAATAAAATATATAAATATATAATATATAAAAATAAAATAAAATATATAAATATATATATAAAAAATAAAATTTAACATAATAAAATAAAATATATATAATGCAAATAAAATTAAATAAAAATATAATATAATAAATTTAAAAAAATTATATTAAAATTTCAAAAGAAAATAAGACTTCCCGGATAGATTTGATATTTTGTATCTTCAAAAAAATGGTCGCCAAAAAATTAATCTTTAAACATAAAAAAGAGCATAAATTAAAAATTAGTGTAAAATATTGAAAAATGACCAATTTACTTCATATTATCGATCTCGTGACTCAGCGTCGCACTGTAGAGAATAAGCTCATCCTTTCCCTTCGCGTTGCCCTTGCGTTCATCGTACAACTTGTCGCACTTGTCGCGTAAACTTTCAATAATATCACGTTGGCGAGCAGCGTTCGCCTCAAAACTCTCGGCTTTCTCCTTTAACTGCTTCAGTTCATCCTCGCGCTCGGTCAACGTCTGGTACATCACGGTCAGATCACGATGCTTTTTGTCAAGCTCGATTTGTAAATCTTCCACTTCATTAGCTAGATCTAGAAAATTAAATAATTATAAAAAATAATTATAAAAAACAACGGTGGAAAAAATTCACAAAAATATATTTCTATGAAAAAAATTCATTCGCAAAAAAACTCGATTCGCGAAAAATCGATTGAAAAAATTAATCGCAAAAAATCGATACTAAATTTGAGAAAAATATTAGCGAAACACATAGAACACCGACTGTTCCACAAACTTCGTTGAAACATCGAATCAAAATATTCGTTCTACCCAAAATATTCTACAACCCGTTCTCCCCACCTGTCATATGCTGTTCCGAGCGAATCTCCATCGTCGCCGCCGACGTTCCCGTCGCCTGATCGACCGACTTGGGTCTATTCTTCTCCGCAACAAGCAATTGATCTCGTTCCTTCACCACCTGTCTTACAGTGTCCTCCAGCGCCGCACAATGTTCCTCAAGAATACGAACACGTTCCACGTTGGCCGCCTTCTCTTTCCTCAATCGACGTTCGGTCTCCTCGAAATCTGCGATCTCCTTCACGAGTTTATCGAGCTTCGCCTGCAAGCTTCGAACATGTTCTTCGCCGGCGAGCATTGTCTGTCGAAGTCTGTCTGCTTCCGACTTCCGAATGACGCATTCTTCGCAGTCGCTACTGGTCACGTGACCGCGTTGGAGTTCGGCGCTATGTTTCGCCATTAGTGCTGTTAACTTCGTCTCGTGCTCGTTCCGAAGGAGCTGTAGGGTCGTGTCGTATTCGCGCTGCTTTCGTGCCCAAAGTTCGCGTTCTTGCTCGAATGCAAGCTCGAACTCGGCGCGTGCGTGTTCTAGCGATCGATTTTCGGCGAGGAGTGCGTTAATTTTGTCTGACTCCTCGACGAGCTCGAGGCGGGCTTCGAGTGAGCTAACACGCGATTGAAGGCGAGTTATGTGCGCGTCCTTCTTCGTGAGAAGGGCGGTCGTTTTAGTGCGGTAGTCATCGTAGGTGCGTTCGAGATTTTCGTATTTCGATCCGTCCACATGGCGGCTGTGAACGGTGGGAAGAACGGAATCGACGACGACCTCGGCGCATGGTTTCTTCTGTGATGCCGATAGCTGATTCGGCGCGAAGGTGGTTCCTTCTTCTTGAATTTGACGCTTTAGATTCTTGAACATGACTAAGCTAGCACGCGGTTAACAAATAATAAATAACTAGCAACTGCTGCAAATAGATAAGCGAGAGACAAAAACGTCAAAAGGTTGACAATACATAGCAATGATAGATGTGGTGCACTACACAAAAATCCACAACACCGTTGTTGTTGTTACGTGTGTTCACACAACTCACCTTTTTTTT
>JAQGBB010001825.1:0-12375 GCA_034691745.1 Prismatolaimus dolichurus | reverse complement strand
TAAGGGGTAGCTTAGGCTAATTTTGGGGGTAGTTTTTGGGCACTAGGGGTAATTTGGGGCAATTTTTAGGGTACTTGGGGGTTTTTTTCACTAAAAAGTTTTACCTCTACCAGAAAAAACCTCTTGAGAAAAAGCTCGTTGGTAAATGGGGGGGGGGCATTTTTGCCCCAAAAATTTGCCCCATTGGGGCGAAATGGGGCGGGAGGAATGGGGTGGGGCAGCCCCAAACTACCAACCCTACTATGATCGATGCTTAGCTGAACTTAGCGAGTTGGGCTCCATTGCTTTAGCTTTCACAAGGTGTGGCCGATGAGCCGATCAGTCCTCGTCCTCTTGAAGCTGCCCTTCAATGCATTGGCCATCTCGAGGTCATCTTCGGTCGCGCCTTCTCGTTCTTGACGCTCGTTCTCAGTGCACCCCAGATTCACATCAAAAACAAGCTCATAAGCAGTGGTCGCTTCAGCTCCAAATCTTGAGAATCTCGTCATCAGCAGCTCTCTCGTCTCCGAAGACGCAATCCGTTACATGCACAAGTGCAACATGATCGAGAAGATTCCTGCCCATAAACTCTGGCTCTCGACCATTACACGATCCGCGGCTTCTACAAAGCGACGTTCGGTGAGGCACTCGGAAAGCATCGCTAGTTATGGAACCACGAAAGCAGCCGAACCGTGACGACGACGCATTCGTCAACAGAGACGATGTGCTGATCAAAGAGCTGTGCGATCGCAATCCCGCCCTCGAACACGTCTGCATTCGCGCACATGGCGACGCAACTTCGCGCCGATCGACTTCACTCAACAGGCTGCGATCTGGCTGCTCACTCCAGCGGTAATCGACGCCTTCGGCACTATCCAGAAGCTCAAGCACTGCGAGATGTGGAACGCAACGCTTGCCGATCAGCCTCCGAACAATCTCTTCTACGTCGATCCCGCCTTCAAGCGATTCTGCGAGGCAGTCGGATCGACGTCGAGCGGCTGACTCCAGCAGCGTTCTGCATCATCGCCGAGGTTTGCACGAGTCTCCAGAAGCTAACCGCCAGCGGCTGCTCGGTCACCTATCCGATCTCGCAACTTGACGGAGGTACGGTTAGATGTAAATCGTCACTTACGCACATCGCATCACTCAATTACGAAGTGCGCGTGAACGCGTGCACACAGCGGCTCGTGCGACCCATCGGCGTTTAGAGCTCGTTTTTCCGCTTCTGGTGCGCCCTCACTCATTTCTCTAGCTTTTTTCTAGCGCGAGCAATCTCAATCCGCGTCGCCGTTACTTACGCACAAGCAGAAATACGAAAATTTTCGGCTTCAACTTTGATCGTCTCGCCCTGCTCGTCTGGAAAAATTAGGCGAAAACTGAGAAACGTGTTTGTGGCATTTTTCATGCTCTTTTCGAAAAGTGCTTGCACGGGGACGTGCGTTGACTAGCGCGAGACTTATGCCCTCCAGCGCAAAGTCGGAGAGCGTTACTTACGCACCGTTACTTACGCACATGCAAATTGAGATTTCGAGTAGGGTACGCTTGCACCGACCTAGCTCCGGCTGCAGTGATCCAATTTGGAAAATTCTTTTTGCTACATGTTCGCGAGATAATGGGCAACATGCCTAGCTAGTTTGATGCGCAAATTGCAAGAACACCTGTACAGGAGAACGCGTTCTGTCAGCTAACGTAGTCTACCACAGCACCGCTAAAGTAATGATTACTTTGCCGACGTCGATTTTGGCGTTCGCCCATCTACTCCAAATGCATATAAAGGTTTTCGATCACGACGGATCGAACTAACCTGTTTTCAGATTGATTCGACTGCACGGTCACGTGATGTGAGGATAACGTTAGATCTCTGGATCCAAAATTCAAATAAACGTTAAACAGGACTCGATTCCGACATTTTTGGGGACGTGTAATCGATTTAGAATATTTTCGGAAATACCCGACTACAGGGTCACGTGATCACGAGATATCGTTGGATCCCAGAGATCCAACTTTTAACAAGTCGGATGTACCGATCCTCAAGCGCCACTGACGCACGGGCACAGTGCCGACAGACCTGAAACCACTTGAGACAAAACCATCGATGACATGAAATTTTAACCCAACTGTAGGACAAAAATGGAGACGCTAACGTCACGGAAAATGCTAATGTCCGTCGAGCAGAAACATATAAATAAAGATGGGTTTTAGCTGAATGAAGAAAGAAAAATCATAAAAAGAAGAAATAAGAAAAAAGCATGCTGGCTGTTTATAACAAGAACCGAGGAAGTAGAGTTGAGAGCGGACAGCACACTCTGTTAGCCCGTTGGCACCCTCCGTTGGCCCGTTGGCGCACTCCATTGGCCGGTTACTTGCAATGCGACCAGGCAAAACGAGTGCGCACACGCGCGCCACCACTGCCGTGAAGGACATACACATTTGACGTCACCATTGGTTTTGGGACATTTTTGGGTCTAGGAACCGAACCAGTGGACTGATTTGGCTGGTTGAAGAAATTGATAACTACTTTTGACCAATGAACGTCCACACCAAGTTTCAGCCCGCTAGCGCTCTTATTTCGAAAATTATGGTGTACACACACACACACACACAGACACGAGCCACGGCAATGGGGGACACTGAGGTGCGTCAGTGGCCCTAAAATTCGAGTTTAATTTCCATTTTGACACCTCATGGACGTATAATCGATCCGACTGATTGGCGGAACGCCTCAAATCGATCAGACACGAAGAAAGAGGGGTGACGTTTCGTAAGCTAAACCGCAAAACTGACATTGAAAACATTCATAGCATAGCAAAATAGCACAATATCTGCTAGAAACATTCATACTAATCATGCGCGAACAAAAATGAACGGCTTTGCATTGCAAAAGAGGCAGAGAAGGCGACAAATCGTTACCGCAATCTCATCGGACGTATTATCGCATGATGCGAAATGTGTGCGTAAGTAACGACCGCTTGCTTATTATAATTAACCGATTGTGACCCGCTTTAAATTGCGTTTTTCCCCAGACCTGCGTGCATTGAAAACGAAATTTTAAGCATTTTCATCCACTTTAGCCAGAGGGAGGTCAACTTTTGTATGCTTTTCGGCCGTTACTTACGCACAATTTTGGCGTGTTAAAAAGCGGGCTCCAAAACGACATGCAAGCGAAGCTGAGGAAAAGCTAGAGGCGCTAGTCAAAGAGCGTGCAATGGGCTTTCAAATGCTATCTAGCTCGTCACGAACAGTTGTTTCTAGCACGAGCACGACGTCAGCAAAGTGGACGACTTTTTTCGCGATCGCGCGCATGAAATGGTTATTCGACCAATCAGCGAGCGCCGCGCGCGTGCTTCACGCACTTGACTAATGCTATATTCGTTTTCGTATGCCTCAACATGTCTGTTATCGCGTACGATGAAAGGCGGGCGCTGAAAACTGGGTTTAATTTCTCGACTTAAGCGTTACAGTTAGATGGATCCAACCGTACCGAGACGCAGCAGCTGATGAAGCAATTCGTTGATCAAGTGCGGCGCACCAGTCCACATCGGGGGCTTTGCATCCGAGTGATCAACTGCGGCGTCGACACAACGGACGTCGTCGGAAACTGGATCAGTCAACCCAATCTGGATATTGAGTAAATGGAAACGTGTTTCAGCAGTCATTTATCGATCATCGATCGGTTTTTGAGGTTCGTCGACTGCCCTTCATGGCCGTACGCGATGATCGATCGGAGGCTGCAGCGCAGCTGCTCACGATCGATCAGCAGAATCTATGGCTGGCACTCGCTTGCGAACTCTTTGGCGATCTGGTTTGGTCTTGCCAGCTAATCTCAACTCTTATTAGCTTAGTGGTGGTTGTTTTCCTGCAGAATCTCTCCGTCTTCTACCTCAGCTACGGCCTGAACAAGATCTGCGGCGAGCGTTACTGCAAGACTAGCGAGCTCGAGTTCCTCAGCGGCGAGCTGGCTGGCAGCCAACATCGCCTTCGTGCATCACTTCGGGCTCAGCTGGCATGGCAGCGACGAGCTTTAGTGCGCCCACAACAGCTTGTCAATTTGGTTACTAAAAATTTTTGTCTGAACAATTTGCCCTATGGTCATAATTGCCCAAGCTACAGCAATTTTAGTGGAAGCTACTTTTTTGGGGAAAATATGCGCGCTGCGCTCAAGTTCACGCAATCGCTGTAGGCGAAGAAAACTTTTTAGAAATTAAGTGTCCACTCTAAAAGTCCTAGAATTACTTCAAATTTAAGTTAGAAAATTTGCGGACCCTTGGGCCGGCCTCTTGTGGCTCCTCGTGGCTTACAGTCACGCTTTCTTAATACCACATGCACGTGGACCGATCCCATCGACGGTGGAACATCTGGGAAACCTAGGCCGTTACAGCCACAAAGTGCAAGCACCGTTCTAATATTAGAAGTGGGTTTTGTGTGCCGAACTCGAATCTAGAGTTTCGTTAGACCCGACCACTAAAAACCTCAAGTTTTAAAAATTGACACGAACACGTACACTAGCTTTTGATGCAAACTTAAACTCGAATTATACAAAGGTTCCCAGCGAATTTGATTGACGACGTCCCCTGTATCTGTCTAAAAATGTAAGACCTTCTCTTCAACTAAACTTGTGTTGCACTCGACGAGAAAATCGGCGAGGTGCTTGTAGCGAGCATCATTCGACGTGCTCTTCTCCGACCTGAAGATCTTGAATCTGCTCGCCGTTTCGCTCTCGTGCTTTGCCAACGGAATGCCGTTCTCGTCGATGACACCGAATCCCTCGTAGATACCGCCGGAAAAGGAGCTTCGAAAGTGCCGAATGGGAATGCTCTCACTCAGCTTGCGAAGTGCATGCAGCAGATTTGCGCTCTCACGGGACGCAAGGTCACTCATTCTGCTAAGAATTTCTGCCGCAGGCGTCGTTCGCCACCCAAAGCAATAAAGTAGAACGTCCAAGTTTTTCATAGTCTCCACATTCGAAATAAGCGGAAAATCGTAGAAGACGATGGCTCTGGTCATCTTCCTCCACGCTGGCGATTCGACAAGCATCGCCACAACGAGACAGCCCACACCCTCTGCAACGAAAATGAGGTCGCGTTCCCGCTTGTCGCCGAGCAACGTTCCGAGCGCAAGAACAATCTTTTCTATATCGTCGGTCGTTTCGTACAGGTCGAGCATCTCGACGAAGATAACGTCGAATCCGAGCGACGCTAATGAATGGTTAGAGGAAAGAAGCCCCTTCCAAATCTCACTCGCGTGGTCGGCCATGCCGTGCACGAAGACAACGGTCGGAGAATTTGCTGCGGCACATCCAGCTTGTGGGAGCGTCGTAGGCGAATTGCGAGCCGAAAGGGGCTGGAAAACGTTTCTAACGTCGCCGAGTGGACATATCGTCGCTTGCCAAAGACTACAACGGAGCCGCTCGAACGTGGACGCATCGAATGTAGTGCACCATTCACTATTGAAGACCATCGAATTTTTGATGGCTTTTAAGCGGCTTTTAGGCTTCACGATGACGTCATAGCGGGATACGCTATAGCGAAGTTGGTCAGCGTCGACAACCATACTGCGAGGTTCGTTGTTGCCTCGTTCGCCTGACGGTGCTGCACTTGGCTCTTCGCGAGGCGTCACAATCTCGTCTTGACGCACGTACCGCATGTCGACGGGTTCGGTGCTCGCTATTACGTAGAGCGTGTCTACGGCGTCGCCGTTGGTCGCGCACATTTGAGATTGCGTTATTTTGTATTTAACTCCTTTGATTATTACTGGCCACTTCGTTTGTGCTCCTGGTTTCTCGACCACTCTGGAAGGAGTAGCGCCAGCGTCCATTGTCGGGTAGAGCGTTATACCGTTGCCACTGTCGATCCAGACTATTGTGGCAAAACACTAGAAGCGAGAACAAAATTGCCGAAGCGGTAAATCGCTGCTACACACATGTCAATCATACTTAGGGACCATCCATTATTTACGTGAAACAGTAGGGGTGAGGGGTGGTGGACCCTAACTTTACGACACGTGTAAAAAATAGCCTATCCCTTACACATGAAATGCATGGCAAGTGGGTGGTCAAAAATTTCGAATTTTTGCTTTACGTAAATAATGGATGGTCCCTTACCTTCTGCATTCCAGCTACGGTGAAGCGAACGCGAATCGCTCTTGCTGTAACGTTGTCCTGCACGGTAAATCGTCTCGGAATGACAGACGCCTCCCTGTCGTCGTAAACTAACTCGACGAGTGGCTCTTGACCGTTTTCAGCTTCCAGGTCCCACACACGGCGCAAACCGTAGCACCAGGCGAGCTTTTCGATGTTAGCTCGAACTATCGCTGCGGCCTGATAGTTTGAATAAAAGCTCAGTGGCTGCAACGGTTCGCTCTTGCCACGAAGAAGAACACGACTGCTGCCATCTTCAGAACACACCACAGCGATGTCGGCGGCGGTTTCTTTCTCGTCAACGACGTGGCAGATTGGTGATTTTTTCACGAGATTTTCGACATTTTTTATTTTCGCGTTTTCTTTTTGCCAGGGCTGAAACGATACGTTGACGGGTATCTCAAAGTAGCTCGAAACGCACACAGCGGAGAAGTAATCGGCTGACGGGAGTCTGATGACTGACGATAGCGGAGAGCACGACCGTATGGGAAAACGGCCAAGTTTAGCTGACGGCGAGGAGCCCTGCCAGATGGACTGCTCACCAACGCCGTGCAGCGTTCCGACGTGCAGCTTGTACTCGCTAGCTTTCGCATCCTGTAGCGTGAGCTGAACGGCTTTTTCGCTCGGAAACATGATAGCCGCCCCGAAGAGCTCGAGCTCGGTACTGCCCTCGATGGTCGGCGTTTGCACATGGCGACCTCGTGTCTTCAGGTCGAACGCTGCCAGTTTGCCGCTCACACGAAGATAGACCTCGTACCAAGAGAAACGGGCTGATTGATTAGTCGCCGCTGCGTCCGAAATTTCGTCGAGAACATTGCAGAACATATTCGTGAAACGGCCATTCTTGATGCCGTGGCGCCCCTCGTAGGCCACCTTGTCGTGCAAGCAAGCAGCGAGAATGACGCCGTTGATGTTTCGCCCATACCAGCCGATGAATGGAGACCACCGATGAACTGGACACGAATCGGGTCCCCGAGATCGTTCCCAGTCGTCGCGACCTCGATCTTGTCGGCCTCTGGCGATATGCGTCGAGTGACATGAGTCAACAAAAAGTGAGATAGCAACGTTGTTCGGAAACCTTTTGAGGATCTCGTAGAGCTCGTCGTCGACGATGTAGTTCCGGTCACGAAGGGCGTCCTTCGTTTCGTCCACGTCGTAGCAGACAAGACACTCGTTTGCAGCGTTCTCCTTGTTCACGTTCTCCTCCTGTGTTCCGTGTCCGGAGTAGTAGCAAAAGAAGACGTTCTCTTCCGCCGCGTTCCATCTCTTGGGGTCTGCATATGCGCAGAGATGCTGAAGGATGTTGTTTCGTGTCGCGTCGCTGCTGAGCAATGTAATGATATTCTTTTTCTGAAAGCCGAAATCGTCGAGCCTCTGTTTGACGGCAGCGACATCGTTTTCGCAGAAATCCAACTGCGACCAGACGGATCTGCCTTGGTTCAGCGTTCGGTAGGCTTTCTGCGGGTAGTCGTTGTTGCCAACAAGCAGCGCTAATTTCACCATGTTTGAAAGAACGCCCACACTTTCGACGCAAACGCAGTTGCGTGACAGTCGCGTCGCATGAATGGCAAATTCAGCGACTTGAACTGCCTATCTATGTAGCAGAAATATTCTTATCTGCGTTTTATAGAGGTGTGTCACCGTGTGTCGACAAACGGGTGGTACTCTGAAAAGGACGTTCGCGGGGGGATACAAAGAGAGCACGAAGCGTTACATAATCGATTCAACAAAAAATACAAACACAAAAAACGCTTCAAACGCTGACGCCCCAAAAGGAGATAAGGATTTATGCCCATTTGTGCGCCCGATGCAGATTTCCTCTGTTGTCCTTTAGTGAAGTTTTTAAACTGAAGGTGGCTGCATACAAAACTTCACCTGGCAACAGGCAGTTTTAAGGCATATCTTGAGCACGCCTGTACCGATTTTCATAATTTTGATGTTCTCAGGATCCGCCAGACGAAAGGAGAGATTGACGCAAGCGCTAGACCTGCGGCCTTTCACGGGATCGTCAATACAGAGATTCTTAAGCGGCAGCGAAGCCAAGGTCGAGTAGCTGATTTCTCAAGCGGTGACAGCGATTCGAAGAGGGTTTTGGCAGCTGGTCGAGATTCGCACGTATTCAAATTTCAGTGTCTCGATGTAGCTCCCCAAGCCACATCTCGGGTGTTCGGAAAGAGAGAGCATGCTAACATCTCTGATCTCGCAGTCAGTAAGCTGAAGGACCAGTTGTGCCAAAAAAGCTGACTCAAAGTTATTTGTAAGACAGGCATAAACTTGTTTTAGCATAAGGAACTAACATCACGGTGTGAGAGCAAACTTTACTTTTTGTGACGTCATATGTACATATCCTGTAACACGAACACCTCTGCATCCACCAGTTCGTCAAGGGAAAATGCTGCTAGGCAGCTAGACAAAAAATTGATAAATATTTCCGATCTCCGCTCAACTTATCGCAACCAGCGCTGCACCCATTACTGTAGGATAGCGGATAACAAAGCGACCGACATTTCTTGCAGTTGCCATTAGGGAACAGCCGGTTATTTTCGGTTAAACGAAAGAAACCGAAAAAATATAAATTTCAGGTTTTTGGCAAAACCGAACCGAAAAATCTCGGTTTTTTACAAAACCGAGAGAAAACGTTTTTTTTTGTTTTTTTACGACTTTGGATAGGTGTTTTAACACACATTTTTGTGACTCGCTAGCGAGCCACAATTGAAAAGGCAAAGGTGTTTTCAGCGCGGTGCTATTTTGGCGTGTTAAAATGTTAGTTCGGTTTGCTTCCCAGCGCTGAGATAGTGGCGATGGAATTAGAGAGAGCACCACTATTTGTTCCTAAACTGAGAAAAAAACAGTAAAACTTTGTGTTGGTATGCACGGGGGAGGGGTCAGAAAATTTTACGTGGTAGTTGACGCTATGTGTAAAAGATGCTACGTTTATGTGTTAGACCAGGTGACGAAGGGGAGTGGGAGATGCAAACATTTAAATTTTTAAGTAATTAGAACATTTGAATTTCATATATGGGTGAGCCCTTAGCGACGCCGTTGGTTGTTTAGGTGATGGCAGCGGTGCTTGGCCTCCGCGGAGCGCCGCAGGGCGCCATCGTTCATCGTAGGGCGGCGGAGGTGCATCGGGCGATGGAGCTATCAGCTCTGCTTGCCACATTCCGGGCCATCGCCTCCAAGAGTCGCCGACGGGCGTTAGCCGCCACTCTCTTCCGGCCGCACCCTGAGAAGCACAGTTAGCTTCGTACGACATGGTGACCGTTCCACCGCAGGGCGAAGCACAGTTGTGTATGCGGTAGATTGGCGGGTGCTGTGAATCCCGAGGCGGTCGACTATGCTGCGAAGTACCGGCGCTGACGTGCGGATGCGAAGGCAACACTGTGTAGTAAGGCGGAGGTAGTGCTAGCCCAGGCTGAGCGGCGGCTCCTCCGGCTTCGGGATCTGACCATCTAAAATTTCGCAAAATTAAAAATATCTTGAAAAAAAACAATCCTTGACTTTTGAAGCGCGCAACGGACAATTTCGCGCTGTAGGCATCGGGATTCTCTCTCAGCTTTTCGTCGGGCCATACTGGGTTGACATTAGAGATAGTGAAAATAGATTAAAGCGCAAATGATACAAACAACACAACATTTGTACAGTTTTTGTCTAAAGCGAAAAAGTTTTTTACTTTTGCTAAGGTCGGCCGGCGGTCGATAAAAAGTCCACTCGGCGGGCCGGAAGTCCTTTTTGCATCTTGCGCGGAGCGTGTGAGCAAAAGCAAACCACAAATTCCGAGTTAAACGTTCTGCGAGCGGCAATATAAATTGTCGTACATGCCATGTTCAAAACACCGTCTTGTGTCGAAGAACAGCTCATTACGATCGATGTTCAAACGTGTAATTATGATATAATTAGCGGCGTGGACCTCTCCCCCTTAAATAAGCAAACATAATCATCGGACGGACCCATTCTCCCCCAAACTTGATTATACAATACGTGGATGACTTTTTAATTTCTTCTTTTTCCGGAGTTGTTTTTCTCAGTTCCAGCCAAGGTCAGTTGACACAACTAGTGTCAGTGGGCCTTGATGATCGGTACATCCGACTTGCTGGACTTATAGTATTCTCGTACCCGCGCGAGACACAGCGTTTCCACGCGACGATATAAAAAACGCAGAACAAGAACGTGAGAAGAGTGGCCGCAACGAGAAGATAGAAATTTCCAAACCCATTCATGCTTTTTCGCAGCAGCAGAAAGAAATTTGTCTTGCAGATCTCAGACTTCTTGTTAGTGAGAGCGTCAATTAAACGGTGGAAAGCGGCGCACACATTAAGATGCGAATCGTCGTCACTGAAACCAAAGTTTTTCTCTTTTAATAGCTTTCAATGATATGCCCACAAATCTCATCAAAAGTATAAAAAACCGTTTATTCGAAAGTTCGTGAAATTCGTTTCTGCTTCGTCGATACACATGCGACCCGTTTTCAGTTGCACGCATGCGCACTTTAGCCGTCTAACGAGTGCTCAGGACGGCTTTAATTGAGGCTTGTGCTTCCTAATGTCTAATGTGACGCATTAGCCTGGCAACCTCCCTGCAGTTTGCGCTGCTGTGGTTTCGTCAAGTGCGTTGGCTATTGTTTATTCGCTTCAACAATCAAAGGCCTTAGCCGAGGAGCTAATGATATTCGAACGGAAAACAAAGCGACCCGCCTGTTGTACGAGTATGAAGCTTTCCAGCTTGTCAGCTTGTAGAATTAAGAGATTTAAGAATAGCTAGTTTCCAGCTTTGGCCACAAAAAAGCGTTCTAAAATTCCGCCCAAAGCTCACCAGAAAACTGGAACGACTATGGCCGCTGCTTCGCGATTCAACGTTCAAATCTCCTGTCCACTTTCATGAGAATGCCTCTCCGCGAAGCGAAAACTTAAAGCTCTAGAGCTTCAACTTTTGTATGAAACCTCAGCGAATGCGCGTTACGTAGACCAGCAGTCGCTGGGGATCGACGTCGAGAGATCTCAACAGCTTTCCGAAGCTTTGCAGTTTCTGAGCCGCCATACAAAGAAAAATTTCAGCGCAAACTTGTCATGCAGAGTGTGTCCAGGCAAACCTGGTTCTCTGGTGGGACGTGTCTTAAACTTTTTGTCTCTCAGAATGTGCGAATTTAGATATTCCACCTTGAGGCTCCAACTGCCGCGGCTGCGTCCAGCTTCGATTTCTGTTGATTTCCACAGCCCAAGAATACGCGGAGTCCCTTGCATTGAAAATCGTCAATGCCTTGCATGGCCGACGCATGCATCACACACACTGAGCATGTATTCGGCGATCACTCGCACACGCGCTCCGCGTTATGTATAAGTTTTTTCGTATTATCTGAGGCGCTTTGCTGCACTTCACCAAGTAGCTATAATTTATTGCCTGGTATGAGGAACTCGCTAGCAGGTTATCTTGCTTAAATGTTAATGCTTACGCACGCACTCTG
Organism: Prismatolaimus dolichurus; assembly: GCA_034691745.1. Lineage (NCBI taxonomy): Eukaryota > Metazoa > Nematoda > Enoplea > Triplonchida > Prismatolaimidae > Prismatolaimus > Prismatolaimus dolichurus. Next base: position 799 of record JAQGBB010001825.1, on the reverse strand, counting down.
TAAAAGAAACCACAAGTAGTCGGTTCGCTCTACTTGAGTAACTTCTGTAGTAACCTTCTCCAACCTCGTTATTGTGTAGCAAGAAGCAGATCAAATCAATCTCCAACCAACGGTGTGACACTGCAACCAAAATGCATGTAAGTTAAGGGCTCATCAATATATGGCGTCAACTAAAAATTCAAATTTTTGGTCTCCACACCGTCACCTGGTCTACCACATAAACATAGACTATGTTTTATACATAGCGTCATCTATCAGGTAAAATTTTCGGCTTCTCTTCCCCTCTCGTCAGGTAATGTCATACATGGATGAGCCCTGAACACGTGCTTGCATTATGCGACTGTAGCAACAAGCGATGCTGTGCTGTGCCGCGAATGTCCAGCGCTCCACAAGAAGACATGCAGTGCAAAGAGCTTCATCGTTTGTACTAGCGTAGTTGGAAGTCAGTATAGTAGGTCTTGTAGACTGCGCGATTGGTAGAGCACGTGCCTCCCTCTACGACCCCGTATATTGTAGTTGACGTCGCACGGTGTCAGAAATGCACAGTAAGCTTTGTCTAAATAATGCTATAGGGTCAAAAGACACAACTTTGAACATTTTTGGTCGTCAACGCGCATAGCGGGCGAACAAGAGGAAATCCGACAAAGTTGTCGATAGACCATTTATGTGCTAGGATCTCAGCTTTCAGATGCACTATCGCTCGTCCAGATCGGTTCACTGGTGCACGAGATATTGCGACCGGAGTGCGGCCGACTTGATATCCGAAATTTTTTTAGGGGACACAACATTGAACACTTCG
>JAQGBB010001824.1:0-12381 GCA_034691745.1 Prismatolaimus dolichurus | reverse complement strand
ACTTGATCTGAAAAGTTTTTTCGGATTTCATCGCAACACTGTCGTTTTGCAGGGAACAATGGGTTTTGTGTTTAGTATCGCTGATGGTAGTGATAGTCCACATGGCGACCCCATGATCTACGTAATGAAAGTGCTTCCCGGCCGTGCGGCAGCCAACGACGGAAGACTAAGGTACGCTTATTCGAGAAGACATGTATACATCTGCCATGTGAAAGGTTTTTCGATTTTTCTCTAAATAGACGCATCGCAGCATTGGGTAGTTTTTCGAACGACTCCTAAAATATAGTTCTGCGACAGGGCGCTAAATCTGCTTCAATGCGAAAACATAAAAAGCTTCACTCTTAAACGAAAAGACTAAAAAATCACTTCTTTAGTGAACGATATAAATGAAAATAAGATCACTTCTGAGTACAAATGAAAATAAGTCCTAACCGATTCATTTATTAGAAAGGACGACATTATCTTTTGGGTGAATAAAACTGATACATCAAACGTTCCGCATCATATGGTTGTCGAAGCACTGACGAATGCTGGGAGCGTCGTTCACCTGGTGAGGATCTTTCGAGATAAAAATGATTAAAATCAAGCTATAGTACCACCTTATTTAGAGGCCATCCACATATTACGTAATTAGCTTAGGTGGTGTCCGGCCAATGATTACGTTTGGCTACTTAGGAGGAGGAGATGTCCAAGTCGTTGATTATTCATTAGATAATTGAACTCCGACACTCCGACAAAATGTTTCCAGAAAGAAGAAATTTAGAAACACGGATAAAAACAATGAAACAATTATAAATTGTAAAGTTATACTTCACCTCAGCCTGTTTACCAAATATTAACATATGTAAGACCAGAAAATTCTTTGCAAAACAGCAAAAGGAAAATTTAAAAATTTGCATACTATGTAAGAAAATTTTATTGATTACGTAATCATCGAGGGAGGGGTGTAGACCATGATTATCATTTATTACCCATGGGAAGGGGGGGGGGTAAAAATTCAAATTGTTTGATTATGTACGTTATCAATCCCTTATCATTTTCAGTACGTGAAGCGACTCAAGCAAGTTTCGCCGAAAGCAAACGAATGAAACGCATTGAGTTTGTGAAAGGCACGAATGGCTCGGCTTTACATAGCATAATTGGTTTTATTTGACATTTGTTAGATACACCACAGAGCCAATGATAGCCGGTGTTCCTGACACATTCTGGTTAATACCGGTAACCTAGCGCAAAGGCCTGTTTTAAGAATGCATGACTTGGCACTCTAGAGGTTAATTTAAAGCCTTCTTTATCATTTTTATCCGTGACAGAAACTGGTTAAAACGCGTAGTACTAGGGCTTGAAAATCACTGTTTTACCAAATTTATCTTCTCGAAAATCAAAGCCATGCCGGCTGCGCAAAAGCCAACAAGCATCCACATGAGTTCGCCGAAGAGCGATTTTATCGAAAGAGGAACGAGTGGAACATTCGTCGTCTCAACGCTAGCCATGCACTTGCCGCGCATATTGTACTTTTCCATCAACATATCTAAATAGAAATAACTTATTCTCGCACACAAATAGCTTGAAATTTTCGCAAAAAAATTCTTCAAATTTTTCTCGAAAATTTGATGTCCACATTTTCAAGTTTTCGCAAAAAATCAGCCACTAACCTGTCAGTGAACTGTGACTGCACACAAACCGAGAGAACTGTTCAACGAGATCCGCTCTACGTGGATTTATCGGGTACGAGTACCATCTTGCGTTCATGTTCTTGAACTCGGTGAGCGTCAACGCTGCACACGCGTCCGCGTTGTACGTTAGCGCGGCGTATCGTCCTTGCTGGCTTTGCCGATTAATGAAAACGAGCCGCGGATCCGCTAGCATGTGGTGCACCGTCTCCGTGACATTATGGAAGACCTGCACCTGTTGGTACCGCAATGCTTTCTGCATTTTTCGCGTGTCCGCGTCTTGGCCAGCAGCCACCATATCGTAGAAGGGACCCGTCGCGTCAAAGTCGGCGATCCGAAACTCGTCGTGAAGAATCCCTTTGGCAAACTCGCCGAGCGTCTCGAATCGCTTGACGGCCCGCTGTGGTTGCATAAGCACGCTGACAAGTGAACAGGTGTATACCGATTGCACGAGCACGCAGAGGACACTCCAAAGGATTACGGTAGCGGTCACTGAATGGTGGTCTGGACCTGGAGTAAGGTTTCCAAGCGTGAAGTGTGCAAATGTTCGCCAGAGGGCGCTTTCAACAGTGTTCTTAAAGGGCGTACCGTAGTGGATATGCTCGGCAACGCAGAACACGAAGGTGCACACTGCAAAGGAAACGAGGAGCGAAAGCCAGATTTCGACGTCGAACGGATCTAAGCGTGCGTGCAAAGGGTCTTTCGGCACATATTTGTAGAGACTCTGAGTTTGGAGGATGGCCGAAAACCGGCCCGGTGGAAACGGTGATTGGCTGAATCTGACCATCGCGTGACTCGCTGGTGATTGCTCGAAAGCGTCAGCGATGACATCGACGGTTCCATTCGAGATTAGTTCCAGCCGGTTTTTGAGTGTTCCGTGGAATACGTGGACAATCGCTTTTAGCTTTAGAGTGTGAAGGATCAATGCGATAAGCTCTATGTAGGCTCCCGGTCCCGGTAGTCGCATATCGCATGTCGACGACGCTTCGAGGAGGCACGAAGAGGAGAAATTGGTCTCTGCTTCGCAGTCGACGAATCTGTGCAAATAGCTCACACTGCATGCGGAATATGCGTACGGTGCGCTGCTGACGTTTTCAAAGACGCCAACGTGAATGATCTCGGCGCTAGACATTCATGCATAGAGTGCCGTGCATAACAGGGTTCAGTAGTCGCTGTCGCTTCGAATATAAAGCCAAATCACGGCCAAAAACAGATAGGAATGAAATCGTCTCCTGAATCGAAGGCTGCTGAAATTATTACATAGTATATTAGCTTATTTTTAGACACAGATATTGTGGCCTCAATTGTGTGTATTCTTTGCACGCAGTATCAATGAGCACGTATTTTTGGCTATAGAATTCCGGTCCACGTAAATGATTGTTTGAATAAATGTTTCACTTTTCCATCGCGCATGCTTTTGGAGCGTTTGCCTAACGAATTGTCAATATGTGCTATTTTATCTTCGGCTATTTTTGCTTCCTCAGCTGCTGTATCCACATCAATCAGTTGGTTTCCTGTCTCAAAATAAATAGAAGTTCCTCATGGAGTGGTGCAAGAATCATGTGCCCAAAATACACTTATAGACCTTCCCACAATAAATTTGTCGAAATATTTTCACAAGAAACTAGAATCCCAGACTTTAAGGCAAAAACATTGAGCAACGAAGGTTAAATTTTTAGAAAATTTTGATCAAAAACTCATTTTTTTGAAAATTTTACACTAAAATTGATGAGAAAATTCGAACGTGCTTTTTTTCTTTCAACCCCTGGTTGTGTCGTGTGCTTCGTGCGCTTTTTGGGCATTTTGAATGAGCTATTTGGAGGAACTAAAAAAATAAGAAATAGCAGAAAAATGTGTCGATGCCGAGATGAGAATAGTTGCTAACTCGAGCTTGCTGCAGTTGATGTTGACTTCCGGACGCTCGACGAGGTTGGCTTGGTGCTTTCGACAGAAGCTACACCGGACGTTGGAACGCTCAATGTGTAGCCAGTTGTTGCATGCTTAACAGCTGGTAATCGATAAGTCAATAACCGATATTAGAATGATCGTTAATTTAGCGGTACCGTTCTTTCCGCTTACTGCCCCCGTGGCATAATTTTTTGAGCTTTTTGGTCTAAAATATTTTTTCAAAATTGTGGGCCCTCTGCCGTTTACATCGTGGGAAAAAGCAGAAAAATATGGTACGACGTGTATTGCCTCGCTTACAAAGAGGATCTACAACCAGAGCGCAGACCGTTCAACCGACGACAGCAAAAGCGAGCAGCGTTGCAAGTGCTGCAATGGATACATAGCATCTGTAGTTGTATCGACAGCGCTTCGATCGAATGGCAAACGACATTCGAAGAGTGGACTCATCGTCCGCCTTCGAGCAGCTATCGACGCTCTCGGATATGGTTGCGTAGGTGTGCGACTTGTGCGGTGACTTGTGACCATTGGACGGCGACGTTGAAAGTGTGCGAAAACTCTCCAAGTCAAAACGTTTCAAATATTTCCAATTTGAGTACTCCGATGGAAAAGACGTTGCCATCGTGAAATGCGTGTTTTTGTAATTTGATAAAGTCAAGTGAGTGTCACTCAGCCGACTGTGCTTGGCACCTATGCAGATTCGCGATAACGGATGTAAGCAGCAGATTTCGATTTTTTGCAGCGATTCAGTAGTGGCACCACCAATCTCCGGCGTGTGCCAATGTGGGAGAGCCAGACACAACAAATTACGTCGTTCAGGTTCTTATCTCGTAGGCGATACCGTTGGCACTTGCTTGGTTCTTCCGGGTCCATAGTGAAATTTCGACGTAAACGGACGATAAGGATGCAATAGCAAACAAAAAGCACTGATAACAATACATAACAAGTCGGATGCACAAATCGTTGAGGCCCACTACTCCTCATTGTGTCACTGGACCCAATGTAAATTTTACTACACCTCTCGTTGCAATAGGCACACTGATGTGCGCCAATGGGCCTAAAAATCATAAAATAGAAATGCGCATTTTTCCGAGTATTAGATAGTGTTTTTTGGACCAATCTTCAATTTTGCGTTTTTTTCAGTTTCAGACCACCAGCCCGGAAAGTTTTTTCCTTCCCGTTTCCGAGGGGTCAGAAAAATAATTGGTCTTTTCCACTTTCTTTCCGGGCTCCAAAAACCGGAAACTTCCTATATTTTTCTGTTTTCCTTCCGACCAAAAGTCGAAAATTTTTATACATTTTTCTGACATGGGTCCCTTGATGACGCGTAGTGTGCTGCTTCCACCTGCTACGCCTAAAAAGCAACAATGCTAACTGTTTAGATTTGATTTGGAGTTTTTCGTTATCCTTTTTCTTTCCCCAAATCTAATCCCCTCTTTTCACTCTACTTAGCCATATATAGTTTGTTGGCCAACTTATACGAGAGCACAGCGCATATGTCCCAGGGGAACTCAAAAGAAAAGCTTTCAAAGCCTCCTCACTCTTCCATAGAAAGTCCACGCTAAGAAGCAACTTCATGCGCAGCTGCAAGAGGCCAAAAAATAATATGCGATCAAGTGTTTCGACAAAGACCGAGGACCCGCCCCCACCGTCTGCGTTTCTTGAGTTCGGGCAAACGCAAAGCAAACGCATGACGTACGTAGAATGGAGCTACTAGCTAAATACGGGAATAGCTCAGTACATAGACGCAGAGTACGTACTTGAGGCAGGTAGCTGGTAGGTACCTATGTAGCTGATTGCTGAGGACGGGCATAGAACTACGGTAGAGCCATGGGACATGGGAACGTACATATACGACCTAAGCGTACAATAATAGCGCCGACCTCAGAAAAGTACCTAACTACACACGGGGAACGGACGAGGACGGGTGCTGGAAATGTGATAGTGAACACTTCGGAAGCGATAGTGGTCAGAATAGCATTTTGTCCAATCGACTGCTGTAATGACGTTACGTTGGGGGATGGGGGGGGGAGAAATGAAAACAAACCAAGTTGGTCGTAACAGATTCTCGAGGCCCACTGACGCATAAACATGAGCGCAGAACGGAGAAGCGTACTTTTGAAAAGAAACATGTGTAGAGGGTTTTCCATGTCCACAAAAAATTAGAATTTTTTTACCCTTCTCCCGTCTTGTCCGCAAGGTTTGCCTATCTACATGGGTTAAAATGAGCGTGGGTGTGACGACCCAGATGTAACCAGGAGTAGCTCTCATGCCTGGATTTATTTAGCGACCAGGTTTTGATGCCATTTTACTAAGTTGCTAACGCTGAGTTCGAAAATATAAAAAGTTTTAAAATCGTGTGGTTGTATCCGAGATATAGGAGTAGAAATATTTCAGCGCAGAATGGGGCGTGGTTATCCAAAAGACTCTCACCTAGTAAGGAATTTTTTTCCAGAATTTCCGTAAGTGGTTTCGGACTATTTAGACTATGCTGAGTTGAATGCTATTAAAATGTTTCGAATCGCACGGTTAAAACCCGAGATATGCACTTTGTAATTTCTAATTATCGTTCAAATCAAAAAGGGGCCGTCCATTTTGACGTCACGGATTAGGGGGAGGGAGGGGAGTCGAGCCAGTATGACGGTATGTGCAAAACATAGGCTATGTTTATGTGTTATAATATATGACGTAGGGGAGGGAGGGGGGGTAAAAAAAGCCGAAAAATAAGTGACGTCATAAATGGACGGCCCCAAAGGCGAAAATTTTTTCTTCAACTGTGCGAGAAAACAAGCGCAGCGCGTCGAGGGTAGAGTGAACATCAATAATTGCCGCGACAACGAAGAGGTGGAGAGAATCGTGTTTTGCCGCAGTTGGGGGGTCATCCACATTCTAAGTAGAATAAAAAACGCGATTTTTCGACCCCCACTCTCCCGTAGTAGAAGTTCGTTGAATTTTGAATTACGAGATAGTCGCCAAAAATTCGCCTCCCTTATAGCAATCGCAGTCGTGGTAGAATTAACGAAATTTTATTTTAATACGATTTTGTAGATCGTCCGCAAAGCTGGCAAGATAGGCGTTCTTTTTGTCAAAATGCTGCAAGTTGAACTTCAATTGTAAGTTGCTGAGAGAACGAAGAAGCTCGTTGAGGGGATTGATAATCGATATTAAAAAAGAGTCACAGTACAACGAATTCAAAATAATCAGCTCCGATAACGGCGTTTCTCGACTGATTTCTTCGTCAGCGAGCAGCTTGCAGAGTTCGGCAAATGACTCATCAAAGCCGTTGAACGGAGGAATAAAGCTAATTTGAAGCACTGGTGTTTTCATCTTCGCGACGAACTTTGCAAACGAGCTGATAAACCCATGCGATGTGCGGACCCATCTGAGGTTTATGTACTTCATGGAGGCAACTTTTCCCTCGCATTGACGTGCGGTTTCCTCTTTTACAATAGCGTCAAGAAGAGACGATTGGACGTTTGCAATGTGGATGCAGTCGATTTCACGGGCACAAGCCAAAAGCACGTCAAACACCCAACGAGTTGGAATCGCACCTCGCATCCAGTGCCCGAACCCAAGATAGAAATTATTCACTAATAACGAAATAGTTGGCGTTTCGCTGCAAACCACGAGGTCATTGCTCGCGACCTGGTTGACGTCATCGCCAGTCTCTGAATTGTATCCTTCGTCGACTACGAATCCCACACTGTGAATCTTGACTTCATCATTAGCATTGCAAGTCGTTGATAGCAACACGAGGATACTCTTAATTTCGCTAACGTCCAATTGCGCTCAAAGCAGCAAAAAGCGAATCTCCTTGAAAGCGGACATCATTGCGTCACTTTGACAAACTCTCGGAGCAGCCTCGTTGGGTTTTTGCGATGCGTGCACGGGCGATGATTTTGAGATTCTCAAGTCCGCAACGAACGAAGCGATAGTAAAAGCGGTCAAGATGATTGACAAACCCCACGCTGTGCCATTAAAAGCAAAGCTGTAAACTTCAAACGTACTTCCTAATTTTTCAGCAGGTTCTATATCTGCAGTCAGCTTGCTCGCAAGACACGTCAATCTCGAGGACGTGGAGCGCTTCGCCTTCTTTCTTTTTATATCGGTTGAGCACAAAATTGTAGCCAAAAATCTCGATGGCTCGAAATGGAAAAAAGCCGAGGCCGAGTGGAAGAAAACTGTCAACCATGTGGGCAAATTTTGTTTTTGAAGATCTGTAATCAAGTGAATCACAGTCAGTAATAATGCGCACAGCATAACGTTCAAAGCCAGCCGAGTTTCTGCTCGCCCATTCTTTCTCCGCGTTGTCGCTTATTTCGCGAAAAAACGAACGCAGAAAATCGAACTGAAGTTTGAAAGTGTCGAAAGCTGCGTCCAAGTTGTCAAGAAGAAATTCAAAGGCGAAATGAATAAGCCTCCTTGCCACGTTCGACTGTGTCTCGCACGCAACCCCAATCGCAAACATGAGATCTTTTCGTTGGCTGTAGAAACCATAGAAATCATCGCGTATCAGCTTTTCAATCTCTTCTCCTTTTTCGAGCTTTCGGATCAGCTGCACTCCGGCGAAGAACTCCTGGAAGGTTTTGTGCGCGAAGCTGACCTTCAATTCCTCGTCAGTCGACGCGACAAACGCGTTTCCGTAGAAAGGTGCATCAGCGACGACATAGCCCAACTGCATCGCCGCTAGAGTAACCTTGGGTCCACACACGGACAGCACCTTCGATCTATCAAACACCAAGCGCCTCTTTGCGTTGTGAGCAAGCGTTGAAAGAGCGACCACCAGCTCGTCTTCTAACAGCGATTCTTTTGTCATAAATGCTAAGGAGTTCTGACGTGCTTGAGCACTCTTCTCGTTTTGACGCTTCGAAAGCCATGTTACGAGCGCGATGTACGTCTGTGTTTGAGAGCGGGGGAGGTCCGCTAGGTCGTCATCCTTTCCGATCGTACCCAGCACCGATCTGCAGAGCAGGTGAAGAAGAAGTGGCGAGGAGAGCAAGAAAGCGTTTTCCTTATGGCGACAAAATTCGATGAGTTTATTGACCGTTGATCTACGATAACCCTCGCCATGCTTCTCGATTAGCTCACGTGCCTGATCGGCGGTGAGTTCGTATATTCTGAAGCGGATTCTCCACGGACATCTAATCGGGATTTCATAGGGTCGGCTTGTGATGATGAGTGGAAACTCGGGCTGAATAGGCAGCACTGTCTCACGCATGATCTGCTGCAGCTGGACGCATTCCGCGCTAACTTCGTCGAATCCGTCAAGAACGACCAAAACCTTCTGCGGGTTTTTGTAAATCCAAGATTTAAACCGTTCGAGAGTAGCAAGCGGCACCTTGACGAAAATCTCGGGAGGCAGTATGACATCAATAATTTTTGTGTGGTTGCCTTTCAGATTTCGCAGCTGAAACGCGAAAAGCAGTGATATCTGATCAAGAACGTTGTTCTCAGACTTTGATTGGCCGCTGCGTGCCATCGCCCAATCGTAAGCCAGCTTGTGGACAAAGGTTGTTTTTCCTTGTCCCGGCTGATCGATAATGATCACCGGTGCCAACATGAGACTAGGGCTACAAACATTTGGCAAATATGTCATTTTAATTAAACCATGTTAGCTTGAAATCCGCAAAAACGTTTGTGTTTTCAGATCTAAACGGTAAAATTTTCCGCCAATACAGAAATAAATTTTTCCACAAAGTACAGTTTGTAATAACTGGTTAATCTTTTCCCTTCAGTTTGAGAAAAGCACCCAAAATAGAAGCTGCGAAATGTAAAAGACATTCTGAAGCACTTGAAGTTCGCCTACATATCCAGCCGACACGGCAAAAAGTTTATGCCGCTTTTAAATTTTGGTATTATCTTTTCGAGTAAAGTCAGAGTAACCTTGGTAGGTTTGGACGACATTTTTCTAACCCCCATTTTATTCGTCAGACTCGCACTCTATCGCGCACAGTGGTCGTTTGAAGTTGCTCCATTTTGCAATCAAAATAACAAAAAAATAGGCGTAATCATGTTGGGTGCATTAGCACGCCAAATTTTAGCTGAATTGAAAATGGCTGAGTTGTCAAATTTCGGTGAAAAGTGAGAAAAATGCCCTTTAATAACAAGAGGGGGTCCTTCGCAAAAAATAATTTTTTGCTAAACTCAGATTTTTCACGTTCTTTGACGTTTACGTTTTCAAGTATGGTGATTACGAATTTGGCGTCTGTTTTTGAAAATTCAACCTTCTTGATCACCGGTCAGCGTGCTGCGTTTGAATAAGAAAAAAACGCTAGCCCGTGGTCAAAAAGGTTTAATTTTCAAAAACAGACACTAGATTTGTAATCTCCATGCTCGAAAACGTCGGAAATGTCAAAAAGCGTAAAAAAGTAGAATTTAGCAAAAAAATTTAAATTTTTTTGAAGGGTTTCATATTGTGAATAAAGCGGGTTTTTCTCACTTTTCGTCGAAATTTGATACTTCAACTACCTTCAATTTTGGCTGAAATTTGTCGTGCTAATACAACCAACAGGACTACATATTTTGGCAAAAAACTGTTTACGTCACGCCAATGGTGTTAAAATGAAGAGCGCGCGCGAAATTCACATGGCCTATTCTTTATGTGTTATTTTAGGTGTAGAATGGAGCAACTTCAAACGACCACTTTGCGCGCTAGAGTGCGAGGTTTGTGTCTGCTATGGTGCCGTTCGGCTCCAAATAAGTTAGATTTTCATCGTCTGACAAAAAATTGGGGTCAGAAAAATTTCGCCCATGCCAACATAGGGTCTGCTCGAGTCTCTCAGAAAGCTGGTTTCTGACATCAAGATAGACTTTGGAGACTGTGTCAGTGAATTTCAGAAAACACTGGTAGACGCCTCTCTCACTAATATCCAAACAAACAAAAGATCCTGAGAATACAAGCATAAAACTACGTGTAATCTATAAGTGATACAACTGTTGCGTCAAACAAACCTTTTCCAAGCTTCACAGATACTAGGCTAAGCAAGCGAAATGCTATTTTACCCGTTTGTAATCGCTAACAGTTGTTCGTTTCGCGATATTCGTTCGCAGTTTTGTCTTTCTCGCGTTTTAGATGGGGATGTTTCGTTCGTGTCGCGTATCATATCTAGCGCGACGTACGTCAACTCACAAACCTTTCCCTCAAGCGAGGGCTGAAATATTTGGTGAGTTGCAAGTGGAAAATTTCCTGTGTACTCTTCTATTAGATATTTCTCCAATCGACTAATGCAAGTGCTACCTGACACCTCTTCCGTAGAATATTGGCTGTTCTAAAAATAGAAGAGAATCAAAGAAATGCAGACCTGCACACTACAGTAGGTGTGATGAAAATGCAATACTTTGTTTCACCGAAATTTGAAATTTGTCTACCACACATTGCTTCTGTGTAATTTGCATTCACAGCTTAACGTAAAGTCAAAATTTTGTTCACTAAGGCCACGGCTTCGGGAGTGCTAACCTTGTTTGCGTAGTCCATTTTGAGCAGTTTCGAAAGTTCTTCGTGACCGCTATCGTTCAAGCAATCCAAAAGATTTTCCCATCCTCTATTCTTGATTTTGACTTTCTCCAGCAAGCCGATGTTTCTTGCTTTCGGAAGCACGCTTGCGCCGCGAATCTGGTGACCGTCGTCGTCGGAAACAACGAGCTTCGCTCTAAGCTCGACGAAAAGTTTCTCGAAGTCAACGTCTGCGGATAGCCGCGAGAGATTGTTGTTGATAGTCTCCTTCTGTTGGTCGTTCATTATTTCAATCTAGCACATCGGTCCAAGTTGAGTGGTCGTCTATGAACTGCATTAGAAATATCGCCATCTTCTATCGCAATTTGGCTAGCTTTGACCGTTTTAAAGGTTGCACTGAACACTAAACGTTGAGCTTAACATAGACAGGGTCTCTTTTATCTATTCAGTCTGCAAACAGAGCAGTGTGTCTCGTACGGAACAGTTGGCGACGAGAACTTTGCGCACTACTCGATCTCGTTTAGGCAACTATGACATTGAACTGCAACAAGACATGACATGTTTCTGCACTCTTAGGTGGCGCGTTCACGTCACGACGAATTTATTAGCCGCGTGAATTCCGTTGAGTCACGTTGTCGTCACACGTTACATACTCACAGTGTGCTATCGCTATGTAACAGTTTGACAATTTTAGGGCCATGGACGCACGCCCGTGTGCCTTGTGTTTGATTGGTCCTTCTGTGCGTTCATGCTGCGTGCGCCCAGATGCAACACAATCTTCGGAATAAGAAGGCTAGCGAACAACAAGTTTTCGCCGAGGTACTTTCGAAAAATGCAGGCACAAACTTGAAGATAAACTGTGGGTTTACAACCACGTGGATATGATGCTCCAGAAAGGCCCTTGCCGTGTAAAATGGTACAAGTAAACCGGCAAAGCCGACAAGGCATCCTGCCGTTTGACAAAAAACACCAGCATATAAGTTTTTGAAGTAACAGAGAAAAGGAGGCCACGATTTGTCGCCGTACTGCGTTTTCCCCTGTCTGGTTAAAAAAAAAATAAAAAAATTTTCAGGTGGGGGCTTCGCGCCCCGAACCCATCATACCATTGGCAAGTTGGTACATACCATTGGCAAGTTTGCGCCTACCGTTGGCAAGTTGGCACCTATCATTGGCAAGTTGCCAACTGCTAATGGTACACCTGCACTGCTCACACCGTCCGCTAACTTTTGTCCGCGGGGGATAGATGGGGGATAAGGGGGATACGGGGAAATACGGTAAGGGATAGGTGGGGGATAAGGGGGATACGGGGAAATACGGTAAGGGATAGGTGGGGGATAAGGGGGATACGGGGGA
>JAQGBB010001823.1:0-12383 GCA_034691745.1 Prismatolaimus dolichurus | reverse complement strand
CAGCGTCAAAGCGCCACCTAACCGACTTGGCTTATAGGCGAGAAAAAACGGTAGGCCGAAGTAACCTGTATTCGAGCGAACGAGCGAGCTACTTAGGGGTCTTCCACAAAAGACATCCGGCCTTAGGGAGGGAGGGGGTCATGACTTTTCGGACGTGGCATTAATTTTAATACGTGGGAATAGGCGATTTTTGCGGACAAGGGGGAGAAGGGTAAAAAAATTCAAATTTTGCTCGGACATCTTTAATGGAAGACGTCTTACCGCTTGCACCAGCCGATGACAGCGGAAACGAATCGAGCAGCGAGTGGCAACGTCGCATATCGGTGATAAAGAGATTCAGGCTGCACATTAGCTGATTCGCTTGTTTCGAGAACTCCACGCTCGTGCGTTGCTGAAACGAGCAAACAAGAAACGGAAATGGATATTTCATAAATAGAGACACACTGCAGGTCCGCCATTTAGAATCCAGTAGGCCTCGAAGAGTGCGTGAGACTTGTTTCGCCCAAATTGGGTCAGATGGGAAAACTGAAGGTGAGCATGCAAGCCTTATGCCACGCAAAACCACGGCGCGAACAGACTTGGTACTGCATTAAAACAGATTAGGGACCCTAGAAAAGCGCGAAAACGCCATTACATTTTCCCGCGTTTTTTTTAGCCTTTCGCGAATTCCGCGTTTTCCGCGCTTTGCGGTATTTTCGAAAATTTTTCAAATTTGCACTGCAAAATTGTGATTATTTTTCAAAATTCGACTCCCAGACAAGAAAATTTTTGAAAGCGATAGTCCTCGATTTTTGATCAACAGAACGTTTGCCATTTCAGGAGACGCGTAACAAACACGTTTTTTTTATCAACGTATCTCCTTCAGAGACTCAGTTTTGTGCACAAAGTGCAGGCATTTCGAACAAAATCTGCAAACATTTGTAAGTCCACGCTTTTTCCACGTTTCTTTTTTGACTTTTTCGAAAAACCTTCCGCGTTTTTTCCTATTTTGCTGCGCGTTTTTTAGGGTCCCTAAAACAGACACAAGCTACGGAGACCACTAAGATTGCATATTGTATAATACATACTTCATCCGTGCTCGCATGGTTGCCTCGCAGATCCGAGCTGAAAAGAACAAGCAAGTGTCTTTTTTTAGCAAAAATCGCAAAATCTGTCTCTTGGATCCACTTTTGTCTAGCAACGGGAAAAAGCAGAATTTAGTGGCGCCTCTTTACAGACGGACCTGATCTGTTACGGGGGCATCGCTTACGTTGATTTCAGCATTTTACACTTAGTATTTTACTCATTTTATTTTACAAACATGTTCGGCAGACAGACTAACGTATGGTGGCCACGTCTACTTTTAAAATCACCAACCTTTTCAAGTGCGGGATAACGCAATTCTTCGCTGAATCGCACACTCGGAGACACTGTTGGCGGACGGCCGTCAGCTCGGCTCGAACGCCTGAAAGAGCATGGGTGTTTGTAACGTTTCAATGGCTGAAAGCAGAACCGCTGTCATACGACGTAAGCGCATGCACGTAGACTTCACCGCTTGTGTCGGTGTTCGCGCCGCCGATAAGCAGTAGTAGCTGATGATAAGAAGCTATCAGGTGGTTAACCTCGTTGATTTGCTAGAATTTCCGTTGAAGGCAATTAACGTCTTGGTTTCGGAGTGACCAGCGGACGAACCGCGATAACTTTTCTGGCTCTCAACAGAATGTCCTAGGTGGTAGTACGGTCCCCAGAAGTAACCGCTTATTAGCAAGTTGTTTCAATTGTAATTAGCATTGAAACCAACCTGCCAATGAGCAGTTGCTTCTGGGTGCCGTGATACTACCCCTAGGACCATCTATTTAGCAGTAACAAGGTCGCAAACGTTCAGTCAGGCCCACCGTCCGTCATAACTGCAACAGGTTTTCGGTAATTTTCATGAACTCTAAGAGAGTTTTACATAGAATACCTCGGAAAACCGGAAAACTTTCATATGGCCATGATCATCATGACCAGTCTGCTAGCTCTCGATTATTCGGGGGACAGGAAGAAAGCCAGGGCTTGCAGGGGAAGCAAGTAGCTGTCTGACCAGTACTAGGCATCGTATTTCTTTACGCGCTGCGACAGGAGCAGGGGCCCAATGAATGGATATAAAAATCCGCAATACGCCGTGTTTTTCAAATTCTAGTTAACAATGCTATGCAATAATTTTGAGAATTGGCCGGCATCCGATAGATCTATGGTAGGCCAAAGCTTAGCCTTGAATTTTCGAGTCGGCTGATAACGTAAATTTTATATACGCAGTGAACCAAGCACACGTACATCTCCTGTCTCTTTCACCATCATCGACCGTGGACCGATGTGTTGGCTAGCTAGCAGCACCAGCACTTCTCCGAACCCAGGAACGAGATAGCAGCAGCTCTGCGACGCGGCAAAACGAGAATTACACGAACGAATGCAACGAAAGGAACGTTGCAATTGCGCTGATAGAGATCAGAACGGGACATGCAGATGCTGTACTCGAGAAAGCTGCGTTCGGCTCGACAGAGCCTACGACTTGCAGCAGCGTGAGCGAAATCAGCCAGGTGACAACGGCAAATGATAATGGAAGAGCATAATTAAACTAGGATTCGAGGCAGCATCAAGCTAATGTCGAAAGAGCCACGGCGTCGCTGGAAATTTTTCCAAATGAGAAAATCGACGGCTAGAGGGTAAAACGCATTTTTTAACTTTTTCAGGTTTTCGCCAAAAAATGCCCATTTTCGGTCGACTTCTATTAGATTTCTCCCTTTCGCTGATAAAATTCACATTTTCGGCCAGCTAGATTTCGATATCTCCCTTTCCATTTTCAGCGACGCCGGGCGCCAAGCCCGAGCAAGCAAACGGGCCAACGTGGGCTACGGCAATAAATACTTTGTCGTTGGTGGAATTCTGACCATGTAGCTTGAAATGGATGCAACTGGATCCTACTCCGAGTGACGCTCTTTCTTTCTCTCTCGGTGCCGCGGAGGAAGGGCACGCCCTCAGTTAGCTAGCGCAAGCAGCGTGCACATCATACATAGGCAGGCATGGGCGCTTAGGAGTTCGCCACGCAAGCTAACTCGATAGATATGTAGACATGTTGAGAGACACATGCGTTTATATAATGTACATGTGCGACAGACGAGCTGCAAGCAAGCTGGCTGGGTTGCGCACACATAATAGACTAACGCCACCGAACGAAACGAACGCGTGAGGAAGTGAAGCGATGTGCATATTCCCAAGCTATAGCTAGCTGACTGATTAGCTTGCTAGCTGCATTCCTGCTTCAGGTCGCCCGTCTATCGCTCACTCTGTCTTCTATGTACGTAACAGACACGCATCTCATCTAACACTCTCGTACATATTCTACAAGTGACACGTAATTCGTGGGATGTTGAAGTTTGAAGAAAGCCTGCAGCACATGTGGGCGCTACTCGGCTAAGTTCGGACATGGGGACCATGGGGAGGGGTCCGAAAATTCGGATTTTTACGTGACGTAATGTATAGCCCCATAGCAGGTTGCCCTGCCGACGGACGCAGCTGCGTGCTTGCCTGCCACCTTCTGGCTTGCACCACATACGCCAGGGCGAACTGAGAGGAGGCGAGACAGCATGCCACTGCAGCTAGCATGGAAAACCGCAGGGCTCATCTCCGTCTCGGCCCGTCCCCGGTTTTGCAAAAATTTTACATGCAAGAGGTTCAAGCGTCTTTCGACCAAAGAAAACCAGAAAACCGGAGAATTTCATATGATTTCGTGGGTCGGGAAAACGGAGAGCATGTTCGAGTCATCAGCTCAATCGGTGTAATGGTCTTGCTAGTCTTCTGGACGTCGTCGGCTAATTTTCCATTTTTCACCAGAGGGAAGAGAGTCGGTGCCTATCTAACGTGCAAGAAGTAGGACTACAAGCCTCAAATGGGCTTGGTGTGGTGCACTGCAGCAATGGAGAAGTACCGCCCGCTCGACTACGTCCATATTCTGCGTACGAGTAGTCGACCTGCCTTCGTCAATTCTTCGAGGTCATCTTCAGCGGTGTTCGTCGGCAGCTTGAGCATCGAGTCTTGGGGCAAGCGGGTAAACTTGCGCAATAGCGCATCGCGCGCAATCTGAATTGTCCCTCTTCGTGCGCGTTGACGATTCGCATGCAGCAAGCTTGGATCAGCCTGTGAAGCCACTGGCGCTGCCGTAGGCATTCTTTCATCATCGTACTCGTCGTCGCTGTTTTCGTTCTTATCCACCTCGACTATGGTCACCGTTGGCAGCTAAAAGCAGCTTACGATTACCTACAGCTGGACAGGCTGTCCGTCCTTCAGTACCTTTTCGTGTAAAGTTCCTTGGCGTTGCACCTGCAGCTCTTCCGCAGCCAGAGTACCGACTGCTGCTTCTGTTGCCGCAGCCTCCACGTCCGTCATTTCTTCTGTCAGCTATAAAAACAGATGTACTCGTAATGCGGTCCGCACGAAGATATCATATTTTTAATTGAAACTAGCATGAACTAAAATGGCTTTCAAGCAGAAAGTGCACTTGAAAAGAGGCGAAAACGTAGACTCTGCCGACCAAAAAAATTTGAGTGGAAGTTAACATATAAAGAGCTGGAGAACTCAACGCAACGCCGCGACAAGCTAAGCGGGCAAGGCAAGCAATCTGCGATCAGAAAGCATAAGCTAGCACTCACTCGGCAACAAACAAAGCTGTGGTGGCGGACTGAGCGGGCGGGAGGCTAGGCATCTACTAAAATGAAATGAACTGAAAAGCCTGCCACCAAGGCGATTGCGTTACATCAGCTTGGCTAGCTAACGCACAGCAGTCGGCGGCTGCAGCGGAAGCGCAATTGGTTGAAGCCACGGCTGAACCAGCGGATCTGCGTGTGACGCTTTGCGACCGTCCAAATGTGATCATTGAAAATTTTTACGACTCTACTACGTAATGATATGTCATTTAGCACATACGTCTGCGCGATATGTAGACGGCGACAAATTTTCGAGAATGGCGCTGAGTGACTTCAAACAGTTTTTGATATCCACCAAGCTGCATGATATGATAGCCGAATATGCTTGATACAGTTAAATACGTTTACGTCCTGTCTGATTGAGTGGTCCGGGCCAGTGAACGACCGGTTTTGCAAAAAAACCCCGAAATTTTCGGTCCGGTTCGGTTTCGAAAAAAAAAATCAAGCTCGTTTTTCTCGTTTCTTCGGTTATTATTTGCTTGTTCAGTGTTCGACGGTTTTCTTCAAAACTTATTAGAACCACTAAAAAGTCGTTTATAAAGTGTCTCTAAAAGGAAAAACCCGAAAAATTCGTCGAAAACAGACAAAAGCCGGAAAAACCCAACAAGAAGCCTACGGCTGCCAAACGGTTTACATTAACTAGTCTAAATTATGGATTGGAAACTCAATCTAGTTTCTGAAATATAATAAAAAAACTGAACAAATAGTCGAAGTGCTTTTACTAGAATTTCGCTTTTTTACTAGAATTTCGCTTTTTTTACCATTGACGGTGTCGGTATCTTTTGCAGGTAAGGGACCCTCAGACAATATTATAAGTTTAATCAAGTATTGCAGTCAACGATAAAGACTACGGTATTGCAGTCAAAACAGTGTGGCGTCTAGGTACCGTAATTCAATTCACGTATAGTCACTTATACTTTTTCCAGACGTGTTTCGGTTAACGACAGCGTCAATTGATAAAAAGCCAACAGCAACCTGTCATCGCCCTGCTATAGATGTGCAAGGAGTGCCGTGAAGGACATACACATATGACGTCACCATTGGTTTTGAGACATTTTTGTGTCACTGCTCTCGCGTTTACGGTTCGAGAGGAGTTTGTGACCGAAGTTTCCGTAACGCGTCACCAGACGAAACCCAATACCGTCCACATGGAATGTGAACTGTAAAAACTAAAACGGCGGCTCGCTGAAGGTGGCTGAAAACCACGTCTAGAATAGCTTTAAAATCAAAAGTGACAAAAATTGAGAAAAAACTTAAAAATACAGTAAAAACGTGCTTAAAATGCCATTTACATAGCTATAAAAAACCCAAAAACTTAACTGACAAACCGAAAAAACCGAAAGTTTTCGGTCACACTAAAGAAACGAAAATTTTCAGTTCGGTTACCCCTAAAAAACCAAAAAATTCGTTTTTTTTTCTGTTCTTTTCGGTTAACCGAAAAAACCCTCGTTCGTTGGCAGGCAGAACACGTTCCGTAATTTCCAGAACATACACGGCTAAAGGGATTTGATCGATGAATTTCATAACAGAGCAAAGTTGGAAGCGGAGATGGCGAGATTGTCTATTAAGCTTTGAGATTGCTAACTGCAGTTTCAGGATAGTTTAGAACACTATCTATCGGAAACATAATGTGACAGTGTTTTGGTACAGTGGAAATGGAAACACGAATATCCCTAGCGCAGATGCGACATAGAAAGAAAGCGCAGTTTATCGGTGGTAAGTGTGCGTTGGCAGAAAGGATATCGCGGTCTGCCATTTAGATCTCTTGCTCTACCACAAAGCCCGTTTACGCCACTTTTTGCAATGTCATCAAAGCCGCAAATTTCAATGACGTCCACCACTGGAAGTTCACCAAGACGCGAGTAGACGACTTGCTTCGATGATGTAAACATGTTCGAGATATTGAAGAGACGAGAGTTAAATCTTCTTCAAGATCAGCAAAAGGGAGTTTGAACGTTGAGTAGTGAAATTTAAAAGTGGAAAATTCTAACACAAAAGCGCTGCAGTGTCTTTTCTTTTCACAAAAAGATAGAGAAAATTAGCTGTCGGCTGTCGTTGACTTGATCAAGAAAAAAGTTTTCGCCAGCTTTATTAAAGTTGACACCTTACTTGTTTTGCCTTACTGGTAATTTTCACCGCTTACGGTTAGCCATCTCTGAAGTATTGATTTTTTCCGGGCCGATTTTCTATTTTCCGTTCCTTTTCCGTTGCCGACTAGCCCGAAAAATTTTTTCCTTTCTGTTTTCCAAAGGGGCAGCACAATAATGTTTCCTTTTCGTTTTCTTTCCGGTTTCCAAAATCGGATTTTTCCGAATTTTTTTCCGTTTGTTTTCCGACCAAAACGTTGAAAATTTCGATACCTTTTTTCGACTTCAAAAACATGTGGTCAAAATCTGTCACCGCCGGCGAAAAATGTTGAAAAATCCGTCAGGAAATGGCGTTCACTAATACTTTTTGGCCTTGAGTAAACAATGTGGACAAAATGCCGTCGGAGGCGAAAAATTGCGAATTTTTGAGATTGTTTCTTCAAAATTTTCCACTGTAAAGCTGTTTCAGAAAACGGAAAAAATTTCGTCGATTGGACAAAAAGTTTTTTTCCGCTTTCTGTTTCCGGCACCCCCGGAAAATTTTTGGTTTGTTTTCTTACCGTTTTCCGAGGGGATGGAAAAATAATTTTTTTTCGTTTTCTTTCCGGGACCCCAGGAAAATGCACCTTTCCTTCCAGAAATTTTCCGGAAAAAATCACTGCCCCACAGCCATGCATGGTGTTGTCCTGAAGCTGTCACGAGTGAGGCACACAGTCATTCTGGTGGCTGATGGCATAATTATTATTATTATTGATTATTAGCAACGGCCACAAATGAATTGATTGGAGACTGGATTCGATGTTTTGAATCCCTTAGCTTCGATTTTGGTATTCCACTTATTCCTAAGCGTTTCCTAAATTGTTAAAAGGATAGACAGAATGTAATTTTTGTTGTACCAAGCGTTTTACAAAAGAATGCAAATTCGCCGCATCTAAACTGTTGCATTTTCTCGCCTCCAAATTGTTGTATTTTCTCTTTTGAGAGTTCCTTAGTTTGAATCAAATTTCTCCACTAATATTTCATTTTCTTCTTCGAGTCGATTCTACTCTCAAGACGTGCGATCACTGTAAGTCTTTCTATTCGATTTAATCCGATTGACTCGCTAAAACTTTCCCTTTCGCTATTGACTATGATTATAATACAAATCACCGCGAACATAAAGCAATAAACGTACTCAATTCGCTTCCAATCAATTTCTCTTCAATAACTTACGCTCATTTTCTCGCCCGGTAGGGCTCGCTGTGGATTCTTCGACTTTTTAGCCAACACTTTTTAGCCATCACTTTTTAGCTAACACTAAAAAATCATCCACAGCCGCATTTTCTACAAGCCAGACATGCTATTTCGCTAGCGTTTCGACGTTTCTCCTGCAATAAAGAATATTTGCGATATGCCTGGAAAACGCAAAACTATGAAACACTTGCTTCTAGCATCCTTTATTTCATGCTGCGGCGGACTTTTTTGAAGCGCGTATAACAAAGATGATGCATAGTGGTCGAACAATTGTCCCCTTTATTCTTCCTCTTAGCCCCTCCATAGCACCCTCGAAAAAAAATTAAGGTCTGTTGAATTACGAAAACGCCGTGACAGTACCGTGTCAAGACCAGATGTCTGTACAAAACCCTTGATTATACTTGCATTCTCCGTGTGCGAGGCATCATGCACAAAATCGATGACAAACTAAAGGAATTTTTACTGCAGCTCTGTTTTGCAGTTGACACAAAATTGATCTCTAATTTATCTATGAAAGATTTTATCTAAATCTGCTTTGAAAAAGCGGGCTCTTTGTGTCCTCCTAAGTGGGGTAGGCGAACTCTGAAATATATAGACGGACGAACTGTGGGCGCGTATCGAATCAACAAGATCTAAAAATATAAAAAAGCAAAATAACCCAAATATAAAATCCGAGTGTAAAAACGAAGCAGCAACAGAGTTCTTATGTATTTCTCAAACTGGCAGGGTAAAGGGCTTCAGGACCTTCCGACCCGCTGCTAGCTGCACGCTGATTGCTTGAGCAAGAAAACATGAAATAGCAGAAAAGAGCGTTTGAACTTTGAAGTACAGCAACCTCGACAGACTTATCTGCTTTGCAAGACGTCACAATGTCCATATTGAAATTCCATTGCGCGTAAGCCGCGTATTTATCGGAGTTCATGCTTGGAGCAACACTCCGTGTACGAAATCAGAAGTTCTTAAGAATAAGTCCACATTTGTTTTCTAGTCCCACCTTCATTTTGGAGACCGCCTTGCTTGCGCTTCATTCGAGAAAGAGTGTGACGAGGATGGTCCGCTTAACAACTGCGGATTTGCTCCGATGCGTTGTGACCTTTGCTGCTATAAGAACGCGCCTCTTAGCCGAAGAAAACAAGCACGATTTCAGTACCTTTGTGGCCCCGAAGGAAGAACAACCAATGGAGAAAGAGTGAGCTTAGTGCAAAACGGTTCTCAGAAGGACGTCGCTTTCGCGTTTAAAAAATGTCTGCCGGCTTTTATAGCCTCCAGGAAAAGCTCTTTGGTATAATTAGTGACACGAGCCAGTACGACAGGCGAATTCGACCATTTCTCGGAGGTGTGTACGGATCATAAGTCTGAATCTTCTTGACGAATTTTTGCGAATTCGTTGTGGCTAAGGTCTTCGCATAAGCTCAGCGTTTGGCCGATTTTTACTGCTACGTTCGTGACGGCATTTGTATATACTGTGTATGTGCAAGCTTTTACATAATGCCGCGTTTTGCAGAAAAAACGCTGCACGTGGACGTCTTTGTAACAATTACAAGCATACGTGGACTCAGCGAGGAAACGATGGTAAGTCTGAATGCTAATGCATTTGAAGCTTATGCCGAGCGGTGTGTCAGTGAAGGTGGCAATTAAGGGGGAATTCACACATTTTATAATCAAGAAGGGGAGGGGTGGTCCGGCCAATGATTGTGAAGAATTATAACAAAGGGGAATGGAGGCAATGTCAGCCGGGGGATAAATTTTTAAAGCTAACGTGTTCAAAAAGGCAGGTTTCAAACTTTGACTGCTCACAGCGCCATGTAGAAACTCGGGAGCGCAAAATGGGGGGTAGATTTGAGCCGAGCCCAATAAAATACGGTTGAAAAATACGGAACATTGCCTAGTTGCATCCTGTTGTTGTTCCGCTTGGAAAAACCTTTGGAGAAACAGTTCGTTGGTATATAAAGCGGGGCATTTTTTTAAATTTGCTCCATGGGGGGCATGGGGCAGGGCTCCCCAAATTACCAATCCTAATTTAGAGTAAACCGTACGAGAATCTACGCGAAAACGCGCTTTCGTTTAATGCCACTATGGCGCACAGTGTGGTGCTTAGATGAGGTTTTGTAAGGAGTTTAACAGAGCCATCTGTGTTTCTAGAGTGTTGCGGTTAGCCTTTACATCCGCGAAATCTGGCAAGACCCAAGGCTCGCATTCAATGCTTCCGATTTTGGTAACATAACCGAAACGCGAATGCACGGAAGCGTCGCGAACGACATCTGGACTCCAGACAGCTGTATCGTAAACGCAGTGGACTCAACCAATCCTGAAAGTGCGAAACTGATAACGCATCAGACTCTCGTACGAATTAGCGACACTGGCTACGTCTACCGAAGTCGAAGGTCTCTCGCCTCATTATGTATACTGACAATTCTTTTGGTTTGATGATCCCTCCTTCGCTTCTGCTCATAATTCGAAAATTGTGATTTAAAATTTAGCACGGTCTCCATTTGTCCGACATTCTTTCAGCACAGCTTTTTCAGTTTCCAGACAAACGAAGTCGGCGACGTACCTGATCTCGCTCAACATACTGATGTTCATAATTATCGCTTCTTTCTCATTTGTAGAGTTTCGGTGACCCTGGAATGCTCGATGGACATAAGATTTCATCCGTACGACGAGCAAGCTTGCACTATGCGGATTGAGAGCTGTGCGTATCCAGACATTAGCAGTTAGGGCAAACTCGCGGCGATGGGTGCTTTTTCAGACGGCCTCACGGCGGAGCAAATGCAGTATCACTGGAGAAATATGTTCGAGAAACGTTCGAAGGCAGTAAACGTCTACGACCGCATAGAGATTCCAGAATTTACACTCACCGAATTCGACACGTCTGAGCATATTCAACGGCGTGATGTCGGTACGTTTGCGCCGAAAATAAGGTCTGTGAGAAGGATTTTTGTCATAAGGGGTCGTCCATAATTTACGTAAACGAAAAATTTGAATTTTTTGACCCTCCCCTCCCCCATGTAAACAAATTTATGTGTTAGGGATAGGCTGTCTTTTACACGTGATGGCATGTTTGGCCCGACTCTCCCCTCCCCTCCCCTCCCGTAGCCGTTTACGTAAATAATGGATAGCCCCTAACCATGGACGGGATGTTTTCCGCTTGAACATTGTGCACGCTATCAGTGTCGAATACCGTAGCCTATTTTAACTAGATTATCAATCAGTCTTTTCTGCACTGAACGTTAGATATTGTGTGTGTGCAAGTTTTGACCTCGAAGGGTCACTAGGGGCAGCGTGCTCTTCAGATAGGGCAGACACAAAAAAATTTCCGATCACAACGCTGTCGGACACTGCCTAGAATTTCGATAACAGTTTAGGTGGCTTTAGCAGACTCGTGCTCTGCTTTATCTTCCGCCGCGATCCCGGCTTCTACATTGCACAATTCCTGGTTCCATGCGTCATACTCACGACGAGCGCGTGGATACTTCTCGTGCTCGAGGGCGAATCGGCGATGAGTGACATAATGTGCGTCGTGCTGGCGACGCTCTTTCTCTACTTCTCTTACAACTCGGTGATGCCGAAAGTCTCGTACGTCACAGGTATCATAGCAAAAAAAGAGTCTATTCATTTCCCATCTAGCGCTCGGACGAAATCTTTCGAGTACGTCGCCATTTCTTTGCAGCGATGAACGCTTACATACTCGCAAGCTTCCTCTTCATCTTCAGCGCGCTCACAGTGATGGCGCTAATTCGACACCTTCGGCTCAAGATGTCCGAAAGCGCTTCTCGTTCTCCGACAACGGGCGAGCTGGCGAATGGTGGCCAGATGGCTGTCGCCCAGACGGCGACGGCGTCGAAGATAATGAGCCCCGAAGTTTTGATTGGTCTGATTAAGCGTGCTGCGCTTTTTGGTTATCCCGTCCTTTTCGCCATCTACAACGTCGCATACTTTGCTGGCTACCTATCGTCGCCGAATCGCCAAAATAGTCGGCGTTTGGAATGCCCAAAGTAGGCAGACAGCGTCCGCGGCCGTGCGTCCGAGAGAACTTTGCACCGTGTCCCGGAAAAAAGCTCGAATGCAACGATAATTCGACGATGGCACTTCGTCGTAGACTTTTCGCTAGTGCAGAATTATTGTTGTGCAACGGAGAAACCATACGGCGTAGTACCTAGACGCTGGTTTTGAATGTACAGTATAGTGTTCGTTCGGGATTGACTTTTTCGCGAAGTCGGGATCGGGATTGGCAAAAGTTGATCCCGGGATCCGGGATCGGGATTCGGGATTGGTTTCTGAACGCATCTTTCATCATCAAATTTACTACTAACTACCAAGTCAAATCATGGCAAGTAGATTG
>JAQGBB010001822.1:0-12386 GCA_034691745.1 Prismatolaimus dolichurus | reverse complement strand
ATATACTCGACCCGTGTGTCGAGATTCAATCGGCCAAAGGGAGTAATTCTGCGATGGATGGGAGTAAAACGGCGATGGATGGAAGTAAAACGGCGATGGGGAGTAAAACGGCGATGGGGAGTAAAACGGCGATGTGACACCGGAAACGAAAAAAACGGAAGCCAATATATCAAACAAACCAAGTTTTTTTTCCGTATTCCGACATGGCTTTTTAACGAACAATTTTCAAAAAAAAATTTTTTTTTTTAATTCGCAATTTTTCGTTGCCGCCGGCATTTTTCCACAGTGCATAGAGAAGGAGAAAAAATATCAGTAAAAACCATTTTCTGATGAATTTTGCATAATTTTTTGCCCGCGGCGACAGGTTTTTATTTATTTTTTGTTGAAATCGAAAAAAGTATCAAAATTTCCGACTTTTTGGTCAGATGGAAAACGCACAATTTCGGAAATTTCCGTTTTTTGTAAGCCAGAAAGAAAACGGAAAGGAAAAGGATTTTTTGCTCCCCCCCTCTCGGAAAACGGAAAGAAAAGAAAAAACGAAAAAAGAAAATCAGTACTCGTGATCGTTCCTTATTCCAATGGACGTGCGCACTTAATTATGTCTTGCAACCGAGGGCTTGCGTTTCCCATTTTATGGGATCCCACATAAGTTTTGCTTTCAATAGCGTAAAGGGCACGATTACACATCACCGGGCCATCACTATGTCCGAGCAGAGCAATGCATTTTTCAGGCACATTCCGCCTGCTTGTCACTGTCGTTTTAAAGCGAAACTGCGAAAAGTCTGACCCTGTACCTCGCGTCCACTCGCCGGCTTACCGCAAAATGGCTTGCGCGAATAGAGCTTTTTCAGCATTGTACCATCGAAATATTTGCACTTCGCGACCCGCAGAGCCTTATTCTCGTCCGCGTACTGCCCGCTTTTCTCCGGGACACGGAAGATATTCCTAAAGCGAGGTCCCCAACCAGAAATTTCGCAAACGGGAAGGCGTCCAGAAACGGACGTTTTGCAATATCCTCAAAGAAAATGGGTCGACCACCGACGCGGGCGACGGCCTTTTTGTCAACTTTAATGAAGCCCAGACGTGAAAATCAGGTAGAGTGGGATTTGGAATGTCGAGATGACGTGTATAGTGTATGACTATGATAGAAAGTTCTGCGAAGGTGTCATTATCAATATATGCCAAGTCAGACATTTAAATCTAGGCTGCTCGTGCTTGTCTGCGAGAGCTACGTAAGAGACTACACTTTTGCAATAAGTTTGAGCTCAACAGACGTCCTCGTTTTTTTAGCTCAGCCGAGTGAGGCTTCTATTTGTAGATGCACGTGCACGTCGACGGAAGGATATCGCCCGAGATGGCGTTATTCTGGCACGTGTACGCGTACTGGTCCGGACGTTTCGCGTCGCACATCGTCACGCATTGCTCTTTGCCGAAGTCGCAGTAGTTAGCGCCGTTAGACCTAGCAGGGTTGGCGGTATTGTTTGCCTCCTAAAATAATTGGAGAGTACAGAGACATAAAGGCTTATAATTTTATATCTTGGCTTCTTTTGGACAGAGTTCCTGTCGATCCGCCTATTATTTGTGAAATATACAGCAGGCCAATTGGCCTACCCCTGCGATTACGAAAAATACTGTAAATTCTCGATCATTCCCCCTTGGGGGAATCATCGAATCTTGTCGCCGAAGGGTGGGGAATAGTGCAGGCTGGAGAAATAATCGAGCAGGGTTTAAGGCGTTGCCATAAAGGGAAAAAATATCAAATAACCAGAAAAAAACATGGCCGCGCAGGCGCCAAATAAAGCGACACGATCAAAAAAACCGAGAAGTTTTGTTTTTCTGAGGAAATTTTGCTTGCAAGAGCTGAACAGAATTGTGCGAACGCCGCTAGCATATTTCAAAATTAATCAATCAAGAATGGCAAAAATAAAATACCTTTGACGATGATCTGCGGTAACCGGATGACACACTATTCTAAAACTATTCCAGGGCGGAATCGACGATGACGCACTATTCTCGGAGACGAATCGCGTTCAACTCAGACTTGGCGAAAAAAGCGGGATGCATAAATCAAGCTCCGCGTGTCCCTCAAACCTTATGGGCTTAATGCTGTGATTGTTCGAGCATGAACTGAGAACGACGGAGACCAACTATATGCGTGAAATGGCCCCATGAAGTCGAGTCGCCGTCTTTGCTCGAGGAGAGCCAAAATTTCAAGCAAAACCGACTCTTTTTCTTCAAAAATTTCAGCCCGGCTCGGCCAACCGCCGCTTCTGACGGCCCGACCAAGTTTCTGCTGTTCGGACCGGTGGCCAAAACTATTTATTGTTTGATTACTGTAGTGTATCCAGTTTTATTTTGTTTTGTTTTCTATTGCGTTGCTTCTTATTCACTAAGACGTTCAGTTTGGCAAAAGGTTTTTATTAGAAACCAAATTCCGAAATTTGGTTTCTGAAGAATGTTTGGCCTGGTCGGCCAGACAAAATGTTTAGGTCAGCTGGTACTATATGCTAACATTTTTTGGCTTGGCCGGAATACAGGCGGCGCCTGGTCGGCCCGGCCGAAATTAAAATCACTAGTGTAAAATGAATGTGCACTGCCAAAAATAAACGCGTGTCACGTGTAGTTCTTGTTAATTTTGAACCCTTCTATTTGGAGGTCAAACTGCTATTCGTGCATCCCAAATTGTTTGTTTTTCGATTTGTCTTCCACAGAAGATAGTCAAGGCTTGCCTCGATTATTTCCCCATGGGGAAATAATCAAAGCACGCCAAAATCAGACGCAGGCTGGGACAATAATTGGCGGTGGGGGAATAATCGAGGAATGATGGAATGATCGAGAATTTAAGGGTATTTAAGCGTCTATTTGTGTTCGTATTCGTATTAATTAATATTTTTTATACTTTGATAGTATTAGTTAATAGCACGAAATATACGACTAGCGAAACTAGGCATACGTCGCTAGCTGCGAG
This sequence comes from Prismatolaimus dolichurus, assembly GCA_034691745.1. Taxonomy (NCBI): domain Eukaryota; kingdom Metazoa; phylum Nematoda; class Enoplea; order Triplonchida; family Prismatolaimidae; genus Prismatolaimus; species Prismatolaimus dolichurus. The sequence continues at coordinate 9,418 of JAQGBB010001822.1, read as the reverse complement.
CGAAATGTGGGAAACGGGGGCGCTATTCAGCGTTATTTAAAAAACTTATTCGCCTAAACTATTATTTCAAAAATAATTTAAAGGAAATATAAACCTTTGGGAAATTATTTAGGGAAAGAATAAAATAAGGTGATTTATATTTAAAAGGGAGGAAAAAAGTTAGAGCTCGTTCCCGACATAATGCGCTGCTTCTCGTCCTAAAATGTAGCTCTCATTTTATTTTCCGACAAATTTTTTTATTGCTAAATGTTTCTCCCTTATGTCTGGTTTAGAGGACGACTTCGCCCGAAAACCGAACAGCGTCGAAAACGCACTTCATTGCGTTACCTTATTTCCGGTAGAAATGAAAGCCATTTTTGCTAAAACACAAGTTGCGTTTTTTAAAGCTTGAAAAGCAAAAAGCACGCCGAATGTTTCGCATCACCTGACGGCGTAAACCCACAGTCGTAGTAGTACGCACAAATGTAGTTCACCGGCTTCTGAGCGAGTAGGTCGGCGAACATTTGGCTCCAGTTCTTCTCGATGCGCAATATGCACTCTCGCTTTTTGGTTGCGTCGAAGATGAAAAGCTCACACTGCTGAAGGGCCCAGTCCTTGAGCATCGCGTCAAGCTCTGCACGACTAAGCACCTCCTCAGGCACGGCTGCGATGTCCAGCCAACTTTGAACCGACGACGGAAGCGTTTTGCACGCAACCTCCTGAGTCGGCAGTCCAGCAGCGCACAGTCCCACCAACGCTAAGGACAAAAGTTCCGTTTTTTTACTTGTTAGACTGAAACTGAAAGTACAAATATTTTCGCGGCAGCCTCGGAAAGGCAAAAGAAAAAAGTGTTTTTTTCGGGCTGTTTGGAATAAAAATATTCTGCAATCACATGTGGTGTATGTCTTTTGTTTTCGAAAAGTATCGCCTTTCCCTTTGAGCAGGCACAAATAAAAAAGAAAAAAAGGTTTTGTGGCAGTCTCGAAACCGAAAACTTATTTTTTCTGGAATGAACATCTTTTAGAAAAGCCGTCTGTGCAAAACTTCGATTTTTGAGCTTTCTTTCGCCATGTTCGCAAACTTCACCCATGCCTATGTATTGAAATTAACGTCATGTTCGCCACAGACAGACCCCAATATTGAGCAGTCTAAGAAATTAGTTTTCAGGTGACGTTGATGCTCACTGGGTTTGTGAGCATCATTCGACTCGCATCTGAAGAAGGATACAGATTACAGAACTATGAGCACCATACATTGAACGTGGTCTTACCGAATGCAATTACGATTTTCATGTTGGACGTTCTCTTAGTTTTGCTTATGTTGTTTACCTAAAAAAGTAGAGTTTGCTTGCGCAGTACGCGATGTGTAAATTATGAGTTAGGAAGACGTTAATTCTCATACTTTTAAGCCAACCTGCCCACTCACTATTAACTAGGTATGTGTGAATGTTCTCACAACCTAGTGTACCTAAGACGTAATTGAAGACAGCTGTGGGCCACCCAGGCCCTGTACGATGGGCCGCTGTTAAGCTAAAGGCTAAACTTAAACTAAAAACTTATCACAGCATTATTCGTGCTTATCATCAAGATGGAGACGTGAGAAAATCCGCAGCAGCTGTGCGCTTGACGTCTCAAATGATGTAGAAGTGATCGTCGCCAATGACTGCAATGCGATTACGCACTAGGTCTAACCTTTAAAAACAAACTGTTTCTGTAGCCTCAAAGTCAGGCCTTTCAAATGCATTGAGCTAACCGAAAATGTTTGCTAGAACAGTACACAGAGGTGAATTGTGCGTGTGTGAACAAGGCCGCTTACGATGACATATGTGAGCAACAACCAACTAAAGTTACATAATTCGAATTTGGCTTCAAATTTTCGACGTTGAGTTCAGTCGATGACTTATAGTATCCATTATTGTTGACTACTTTTTAAAACCTTTTATTATCGAGGCTTTGCGGCTTACAGTACACGCATATGGAGTGGGATTGCATCCGCGAAAAATTACGTAGCTAGTTACTACATACTACTTCTAAATAGAGAAACTTTTACTTCCATGAGGTCCTGAGCACCTTCCTAAACTGCTTCATGGTTCCCGAGACCAAACCTGATGGGTCAAGCCTATCCTAGCTCTAGCGGTCCCCCGGGCTGCAGGTCCTAGCCCCAGGGCCGGATAATCTAGGCATCAAGTGACCTACATGCCTAAATACGGCAATGTTCGACATATTCCGCTGCTGGCGAGTGTTCCTGGCTTTTCGAAGATTAATCACGATGAGCTGGTCTTATCCTATCCCTACCGGTCCCGTGTCTCAGGCCACAGCGCCAGGGCTGAACGACCTATGGGTCATGTGACCTTCATGCCTATATAAAACAATGTTTGCCATATTTCCCTGCTGGCAGGTGTTCGCGGTTCAAGAGAGCCAGACCCGATGGAGTAATACAGTTTGCCGCAGCTTTCTAGCTAAAAATTGAGAATATAGTTTGCCAAAAGCAGCCCTTTAGCAAGCGAAATTAATTTTGAAAACTCGAAGTTTTTTGCTGAAAATTTGATTGCTTTTCAAAGTTTCGCAGAAAATAAGTAAGAGATTTTTTACTACTTTTACGATACAAACTTCTATAAATAGCTAAATTGGCTCCCTGGCCAATAAGGGCTCAACAAGCGTGTCCCGTACACCATGAATGGAATATGTTAATTGCAAATAAGTAAAATGCGCCGTTTAATAGCACAAGCAGTACAAGAAACACATCACGACACGAAACACAGGCGCACGCATTTAAGCAAAAGTTACTTTATTACACTAGGGCAATTTTCAGCCGGTCACAATTTCTACTACGGTATCAACGTGACTCTGATAACAGAGAATAATACACATGCTGTGTACTACAGTGTAAAGCAAGATAATGTTTTGCTCCTTGTGACAGAACGTCTACTTTCTCTAGCATTCCATAAACAACTAGAAAACGCTTTTTTACCAAGTAATCACGATCTTCCACCTGTCTCGGAGTGATCTTCCAGTATCCAAACAAGCTTCTTTTGATATTTTTCGAATTTCAGAAAATACTGGCAACTGCGAAATAAACTGTAAACCGATCAGTAGAACTATTAAAGCAGCAACGTGCAGGCTCCTAAAGGGAACCGAGTGCTTCTGAGCTAGTAAGTGCATGTCGTAAATATCATACGAGTTATGCAGTGTTCAATCCTTTTTGCATTCCTGTCTGAAGCGCGAAGCGCGTAAGATAACGGATAGCTAACTAGTCAGATAAAAATTATCCCCCTTATAGCCGTTATCCCACGTATCCCTTTATCCGTTCAGCCATCAAAGTTAGCAGACGGTGTGAACCATCCCACCCCTACCCCATCGGTAGATGAGGGTGTTCTGGAAAGTCAAAGCCCCCTCCCCTCGCGATAAAAACGTGGTTTTAATTTTTTTGCATCTTGCCTGGAGCGCGAAGCGCGTTGAAAAAAATAACTAATGGTCAGACGACAATTATCCCGCGTTTTGCGCCCCTTTTCCCTCCGTTATTCCCCACACTAAAACTAGCGGACGGTACAAGGAACTTGCGCATGATACGCGCAATTTGTTTTTCTGCAAGAGTCCGAGGGAAACCGTACATAAACAAATCGTGGCTTTTTTCTCTTGCTTCAAAAACTTATGTGCTCGTCTTTTTTGTCAAGCGGCAGATTGCCTTTTCGGATTTGCCGATTTACTTGTAAAGCCACACGGTTGCCGGCCACCTTGCCCAGTTAGCTTACTGCAGCGAGCGAGCTCGTTCCATTTGTGCGCTTGTTGCCGACGCTTGCCGGAGGAGCCGTAGTCTTACTCACCTTGGGACCCTTTTTTATCTTGCACACTCTGGCGCCGACCGCCGACGCACCGTTGATGAGTTGCTCGCGAAACAGACGGTTCTTCCACACGTACAACGGCAAGTTGATGCACGCCGGGAGAAGCGTCATCGCGACGACGTACGGTCCGACGTACGGCTGGTAGACTTGCGCGGCAACGAAGCCGAGCACGTTGACGAGCCACTGTGGCAGAACGTAGCCGATGATGAGAACGCCGGCGATGATTAATGACGTCTTCGCTGCACGTAGATTGAGCTGCTCCTTCGCTGTTTCGGTGGTCGAAGCCACCTGCGCTAGGGTTGTAGCAGGAACAACGCGATGACCGCTCTTTCGCTGGCGCTTTACGAGAACGACGACTAGAGCCGCGTAGGTGACGATGAGAAATGTGTCGAGCACTGCGGCCACAAGGTACGTGCTATACGAGGACGCCCATGGTTCGTACTCGAACGAGAACAGACAGACCGGCACGATCGGCCAACTGCCAACGCCCGCAGCGAGAATACCTGCATGTAAATGTTTTTAGTCATATACCTATTTACTAAAATTTAGTTAATTGATTATTACAATAACTGCTAGATCAAATAGCTATTTATTTTTAACTAAAACGTTTACTTCAAAAACGTAAACCTTAAGTTTTTTTGGCTAGGATGACATCCTTAAAATTTTCGTTTTGCTGCAGTGCTATTACCCCTTGAGGTACATGATAATTTCATATTTTTAAAAAAGGTATAGTCAAAAATATTTAAGTTTTCGCCTCGGCCTCAGAGATAGTCGCGGGCCGGAAAATTTTGGTCCGAGCTCGGCTCGCGGACCGCAGTCCGACGGTCGGCCGGCCCGCAGTCCGGCACGCACTTTTTATAGTTGATCGGCCGGCCTACAGCTCGGCTCGCATATTTTTGAGCTGGCTCGGCCGGCCTGCGTTTTTTCTAAAATCCACGCCCGCACGCGGTCCGCACTTAGTTCAAAAAATTTTGACCATCAAAACGAAATTGACCATTAAAGCGAAGAGTGCAGTCTTCAGGACTGGCGAAAATGCGAACGAGTGTCTGCGCAAACTCACCACTTATGACTATACGACGCCAACCGCAAACTATGATAATTTGTACGATACAAAAACTTCGGCCCGCAAGATTGTCAGGCTTCTACGTGACGGCCGTCCGCGGCCCGGCCCGCACTTTTCTGCCCGGTCGACCGGTTAAAGATCTTTTTGCTTTGCACAAAAAACGTATATCGGTTACCTGTGAGCACAGCTGCGACCAACCACGCAGCGTAGTTGACCAGATGGAGTTTCCTCACGTCAGTCGTCTTCATCTTCAACGGTGCGAAGACGCCAACGAAACGGTCAACGCCCATGGCGAGCGTTTGCAGCAACGCGACGTTAGAAAACACGTCGATGGTGAGCAAGTCGATGGCGCAACGCGCCGGCGTGCTCACTTCGTTTCCGCCCGACAGGTAGAGATAGGAACGCTTAAGACCGACACACGTTAGAGTCGCGGCGCAGAGAAGGTCGGCGACGGCGAGATGAAGCATACAGAAGTAGTGGTTCGACTTCTGGATCAGTCGCGAACGAAGGATGACAATGATGATCACCGTGTTCTCGATGGTCGCTGGAACGCCGAGAACGGGGAGGAGAAGATTCGCCGCCGCATCGCGTTGGAGAGTGGAGCGCGACTGCGATTTTGGAAACGCGGAGACGAATGGTGTGTACGCTGGCACATTTGAGATTGTCGAGTTCATTTTTCGGTGATTGATTGCATATTAATTTGAGTTTTACACAGCGATTCAACACTATTGCCAGACAACTTTGGTTGCAAGCTGAGCCAGTCTTGCAGCTGCCAAAACCAAAAGGCTTGCAACTACCGGTCAACGAATGCAGCTTGCTGCGTCTAGCTAGACGCGGATATGCTGCGATATGAGCACGACTGTGAACTGACTTAGGTCAAATGACCTTAACATTTGTTCGACGCGCTCGCTTGTGGAGCAAGCAGGTGGTTTGTCAGAACGTCGTTGTTCGACACAATGACTGCAATTCGCGTGGCGAAAAAGTACATCCTGTGGAGTACAGGACTTCATGCATCACCACCGCTTAGGAAAACCCTAATTGCAAAAGACTTCAATCTTGTGACATGTCATGGTGTCTCATTATGTGTACAAATAGTCGCTAAATGGCCAAAAAACAATCGCCAGGGCGAAAGGCATCTGCCGCGAAACGAAACAAAACCTCGTCGCAAAAAACGCGCGCACAAATGTTCCAACTACGCAAAAGAGACATCAAGCAAAGATTGACAATTTCGCACCTACTATTGGCAAGTTTGTATCTTTTATGGGCAAGTTGCCCACACCGTCCGCTCGCTCTTTTGATGGGGAGTAGGAAATTGGGACTACGAGGATGCGTGGGAATCATTTCAGAATGAACAGTATGCATCCAATTTGTTGCTCACAACGTTCGCTTGGCGGATGCAGTAACTGACTAAGATAAATGCATCTAAAGCTTATAACCACAGGATGCCTTTTCTGGTCATATCGACGTTGAACAGAAAGACCACCGTTTCCCGTAACGTTACCCTTCAGGCACTGTCACCGTTTTGTGCTAACTTTAATTTTTTAAAGGGAGAGAGCATGGCGACAAGTGTATCGGAAAACAAGGTGCAATGGACGAAATGGCCACTCAATGTGTTAGCATCTTTTTGGTGCGTGTGCTATGCGCAACTGCACAGGATAAAACAAAAGTTAATTACGCTTGCTTTTCACGAAAACAGCTAACTTGAGCTCGTGAACACATTATTCAAACGTTCATCGTTAGGCAGCTGTACGTCAAAGCCATTATGGAAAGCATGCGAGCAGTACGTAAGCAATAGCTTACATTACTTGCGCGCAAACAAAAAGCATGCGTGCAATAGAATGTTCGTTTACGCGCACACGCAAGCACGCGAAAGCTCACAGCAGCATTAGCTCACACGTAAGTAAAATTCAACGGAATGTAGTCCTTACGGCCGAATTTTTTGCTTCTCAGAAAATCTTTTTCCCCCTCAAAAATTATAATAGCAGATTGAGTATTGGTAACCATGACACAGCTTTCTTTTTACATGTTCGTTCACTAAAGCTCATTATACATATAACAGAGTTTTGAACACGCAGTAGCAATCCGAAAACTGACCAGTGCGTAGGCAGATGGAGCACACAGTACGCCGTTAGCCTACGTGACAGAGACTAGGTAGCTGGAGTTTCGTGACAATGTCTACCAACGTGACGCTGTTAGCCCACGTGCTAAAGCTCAAGGTCATGTTCGACGCCAAAGCTGTATACGCAACTACTTCCGCATACGTAGGATCATCGTTTTATGTTAGGCTCCCTTTCCAGGACGCCATTGACAAAACCTGAGGTGCCAGCGCAAGTGCCAGCCATACCACGTCGCGCAGACAAAGATTCCCAAACTGAGGTCGGATTTGATAAAGGATGCTTCTAAACAAAACAGGTTTTGTTAATTTCAATTTAGAAAGTATTTTCGACCAACTAAGCGAGCGAAAATAGGCAAAAATTAAAATTTTAAACTTATCTCAGAAGACCTGCGTGACTTTTATAATTTTTAAGTTCTATCAATTTGAAAATTTTGAGATTCCTTCTGAATGTTTCGGACTATGCCATCATGGGCCCCACCGTAAGTGAAACACTGCGTTCGATCACAAAGCTGACTTTTCGAATTCACTCCCGAGCGTCACTTGTTACTCAATACTAACACAAAACGCCACGTTCAGCAGTACGATCCCCTCCAGATTTGGACGTTATATACATGTCCCTTTCAGCAATAGATTTGTGAACGGGTGGAAGCATTCTCGTCTTGGCACGTATACCGCTATTCTGTCAGCTCTAAACGTCAGCGTCTACAACAGATCAAGGGCACATCGACACCGGGTCGATGACCTAGCTGATGCTGAAGAAAATAGAGATAAACCTTCGGTCAGAAAAGAAAGCCGAAAATATGCGACTCTGTGATTGGCATGAGTGCCGCAACGCCACACCCTGGCTCTGCAAGCAATCTTCTGGAAATCAAACGAGGCGAGACTTTCACAGAAGGCGCTCGATCGAAAGAGATTGCAGCTGCGTATTTGTGAAAAGTAGGGAAACAAGTAAATCGACAAAGCCGGAAAGGCATCCTGCCGTTTCACAAAAAAACACTAGCACATAAGTTTGTGAAGCAAGAGAGAAAAGGAGACCACGATTTGTCGCCGTACTGCGTTTTTCCTCTCTCTCTCTTGTAAAAAAATCAAAACGAAAAAATTTTGAAACCCCCATCATTCGCAGGTTGGTACATACCATTGGCAAATTGGCACATACCACTGGCAAGTCATTAACAAGTTGCTCACACGTCCGCTAACTTTTTTCGGCTGGGAGGGGATTGGGGGGATTGGAGGGGAACTGGGGAAATTGAAGGGGAATCGGAGGGGGATTGGGGGAATTGGAGGGGGATCGGGGGGATTTTTAAGTATGAATAGTAGGCATCTTTTTTTACGCTCGCTTCGCTTGCTTATCTGGCAAGATGCAACAAAGACGCATTGTACTAACCAGACGAATAAACTCGGTAAACTGAGACCAATAGCTTACGAAGACGAACCAATATGGTTGCTTTATCGCGCATCTTTTCGTGCATTTTGCGACACCAGTTACTGTAATGACAATAACTGGCATGCATTCATCAATTGTTTTTGATGGGTTTCCAAATCGACTTGAACTTTATGTTTATTTTTAAAAGTAAACAACGTTTTTGCTAGGCACTTTTGTCCTTCTCGTTGTCCACGTATCGACACTTTATTGTTTTATTGCATCCTGCCTGGAACCCAAAGGGCGTAAGCAAAACGATAGCTAACTGTTCGGACAGAAGTATCCATCTCCTGCCTCCCCTCTTCCCCTCAAAAAATCGAAAGTTAGCGGACGTCCAGAGGATCGTAGTGCACTATGTTCCAGTCGGTTTGGTGGAAAACCATGGTGTTCTAGACTTTTCCAGATGTTTCAGGCTATTCCAGAACATATCGAAAAGTCGCCTACGCCTATTTTTTTCTTGACGCACGTGAAGGAAACGTTAGTACACGGTATCGTGTGTTGTGCGTTGTTTTTTTTTGCTTCATGGCCGGATGCCTTCGGCTTTGCCGATTTACTTGTTGCGTGCGGTGGCACGACAAACTTTTAAGAACTCAATCAATATCGTGTGATTTGACTAGCAAGAAACAAGAACAGCAGGTGACCAAGTGGATCAGTGCTAGTTGAACAGCGGATCAGGTCATTCCATCGTTCCATATAGATCGTTTACTGGCGTTTGAAGCTCTCATAAGTCGACGAGTGTCGTCTTCTGCCCTTAGTGGTAGTCAAAATTTTATTTTAGAGTTTTTTAGTCGTGGGGATACTGGGGGAGGAAGGGATAATTTCAGAATGACCAGCATGCATCCAATTTTTTGCTTATTACGTTCGCTTGGCGGATGCAGTAACTGAGCAGGGTAAATGCAGCTGAAGTTTATAACCACATGATGCTTTTTTGCATCCTGCCTGAAGCGCGCAGCGCGTAAGAAGAAGGAGGCTTACTCTTCGTTCTGACATAATCCCCCC